>VDFB02050073.1:0-14695 GCA_007258455.2 Sequoia sempervirens | reverse complement strand
ACTCTCCCCTTTGGTCAGATGCCATTCAATGCATAAATTTTTTAGAATGAACTATGTACTTTCAGCCACTAGTTTTAATCAAAATATGCATATGGATTCAGAATCAAACTCTCAAAGTAAATGCATATAAAAATGTGTCTTCTTCTCTATTTCATTATGTATCTATGTATCCATAGATGCAGCCATGCATATAACGATTTATGCATATCTTGCCATCTCTACATGCATCTGTCTATATATGTATGACTGTATCTATGGGTGCATGTATACATTGATTTATGCATATATGCACCTGTGAATTGCATACACACATCTGCCTATATATGTATCTATCGATATTTTGCATGCATACATGTATATATGCATGTGTCGACTCATGCATCCATGTATTTGTCTTTGTCTTTGTCTTTGGCCAAATGGCCCCTAATGGCCAAAGTATCCTAGCCACCCATGGCCGTCAAGCAATTCCAGCACCTTCCCCACCAGCGACATGCCATTTAATGCATTTGCTTCAATTATTTTGACCTCTCCATGTGTTCGCATTTTCCTGATATTTCAATGCATTTAATTTGCATTCACGGATTGCATATTTCTACTCACCAGTTTTATAAACCATGCCTTTGCTTAAATTTATTTAATCAATCTATGCGAACCCATTTCACTGATTTTCAATAACAACAATAATTTATAAAGCTATCCACATAAATAGAAACAGCTAAATGCTAATTTTCCAATATTGATTTATTAGAATAGTACTAGTTTTCCAATATAACAAAATTAAATACATGCATATATGACTTCATCCATATTTGCATATGTATATGAATACATCCTTCCATGTAACATACGCATTTGTACGTATATCCAAATATGCATACATCCATGTATACATGTGTTCATATGTCCATTTCTTCATCTAGTGATGTTCTCTGTGTTTACATGTGTCTGTTCATGCATCCATGCATATATCTGTAATTAGCTCTACGTTTTAATTCCTCCATGTATTTAATGTTCTCCACTCCATCAGTATTTACATGTTCTCTATTTTTATGTTCTTCCATATTTATTTTTTCCATATTATATGCATAAGAACTTCCACTTTGCCTTTTGTTTTGACTCTTCTATTCATAAATATCATTATGTTTTATATCCACTCTTCTATTGTTGCATTTCGAGGAAGCTCAAGGATCTCACTACCTTGTTCAATATGAAGGAGAGTGAGAAATGCAACATGCGTCTTTTTACTGTGTTTATATTGACGGTCTCAGCCCTATGATGATTTTTAAAAGCATAACCAATACCAAACTAGACATTCTTCCACCCCTTGTTGCAAGAAATAATAACTTCATACCCTATTGATTCCATTTATTTCCATTTCCACCCTTCCACATCCTTTCTTCTCAAATCAAATGCATTTCAAAATCCAATTATTTGCTTGTGTTGCCTCATACCAATGTGTTGCGTACCTTTTTTCAATAAATCCAGCTCCCTCATTGAAATTTTCATTTCTTCCATTTAATTCTAAGCATATAACTTCCAAACGATAAATTCATACCATTTACATTTGCATTCATTCTCATATCCACTATCCCATATCCTTGTCTCCCATGTCAAATACTTTTCATAACTTATTCATACACCTTATTTGCATCTCATCCTTTTCTCAATTCACTCTCTTTGTTCCACTTCCATAACTCATTCTTCTTTTTAACATTTACATATCTTTATCTATCTACACCTCAAATATACCTTCATCCATCACAACAAAATTCACACCATACCAAACAAAGAAAAAGATGACGAAAATATCAAGGTTATGCAAATAATCATTGAGGGCTTCAAAAATGACACTCATAACATATAGTTGTATTCAATAGTTATTTTCATAATGTCTTTTCTAAACCTTGTTTATTACAGATCCCTATAAGCGCGTATAACAGTTTCTTCAAGCCTTTTATGTGTAATTAGATTTAACAAATATTTACATGTTTCCATGCATTCATATGGATCATTAGGTATCCTTTATCCAGTTGCTCAAAAAACAATATTCTATATGTTCCAAATGCAAATTGTCCCTAGAATTTCTCGCTTTATGCACACATGCATTTATAGATTGTTCTTTGTGCACCAAATTACATGGACACATCTATACATCCATCCATGTACAAATGTTTACAAGGATCCAAATATTTATGCATTCCTTCGATATATGGTTTGCTGGTATATATCTTGTTTTCCCTGTTTCCCTTTTGCTTCCTTGTGCAAATGCTACTTCAGCATAACTATGCTTTTACAGATTTGAATTCCTACTTGATTTTAGTGTTTTACATTCAAATTTCTTGTTCACATGTCATGTATGCTTTTCACTCTTTGCATTTTGTGCACATGGATACATGTATACATGTTTACCTCGAGCATTGTTACAAATGTTTAAGATTATTTCCATTGAATACTTCAAACAAAATAATAATAGATTTTTGCTTTGTCGATAAGGTCATCAAGGAAATTTGTAACTGCAAATGTAGAAATGCACCCATGTAAAGGTACTAATATTATATTTTTATATCTATTCATCTCTTGTCACATTTCAAGGAGGCTCAAGGATCTTGGAACTTTGTTTAGTCCAAAGGAGAGTGAGAAATGAGACACCAGTCTTTCTTTTGTATTTGTATTGAGACACTCAGCTCTATGATGATTTTAAAAAGCATAGCCAACAACAAAATACACATTCCTACACCCTTTCTTGGAACAAAAGTTGATTTCATACCCTATCGAATCCACTCATTTCCATTTCCACCAGTGCACATCATTTCTTCTTAAATCAAATACATTTCAAAATACATTTATATGCTTCTCTTCCATCGCACCAATGTCTTGCATTCCTTTTTTTTCCTCAATCCAGCTCACCCATTCAAATTTTTTTATCTTGCATTTAATTTTAAGCGTATAGCTCGAAAATGATAAATTCATATAATTTACATTCCATTCATTCTCACATCCAATTTCACATATCGTTCCTTCGCATATCTAATACTTTCCATAAGGCATTCATATACCTTGCTTGCATCACATCATTCTCTCAATTCCTTCTCTTTGTTGCACTTACATCACTCATACTTCTTTACCACCCTTACATATCTTTATCTATCTATAGCTCAAATATACCTTCATCCATTAGAACAGAGTTCACACCATACCAAAGGAAAAATTGGAAAAAATATCAAGGTTATGCAATTAAACATTGAGGGATTTGAAAATAACTATGAGAACATAGAGTTGTATTCAGGACTTCCTTTGAAAACGTTTTATACTATATCCTATTTATTGCAGATACCTAAAAACACATATCACAGTTTCTTGGAGGCTAAAATGTATAGTCAATTTTCATAAATATTCCCATATATCCATGCATTCAAATGCACTGTTGCATTTCCTTATTACACTTGGTCAAAAAACAATAATGTATGATTCTTTTGTTTCGATCATAAATGTTCTTTTTATATCTGTCAAATGCAAATTGTTTCACACATTTTCTAGCTTTCTCCACATAGGCATATATACATTCTTGTTTAGTTACCAACTTCCATGGACACATGTACACATAGATGCATGCATTTATGTTTACCTTCATCCATACATTTAAGCATTCCTTCGATATATGCATTGCTAATAAATAGTTAATTTTCCCTGTCTTCTTTCATTTCATACTGCAAATGCAAATTGAGTCTCATTGTTAAAATATAGTTGTTTTGAAGAGTTCTTTTCAAAACGTCTTTTCTATATCTTGTTTCTTACAGAT
Organism: Sequoia sempervirens; assembly: GCA_007258455.2. Lineage (NCBI taxonomy): Eukaryota > Viridiplantae > Streptophyta > Pinopsida > Cupressales > Cupressaceae > Sequoia > Sequoia sempervirens. The sequence goes on along the minus strand of VDFB02050073.1, from coordinate 10,896 downwards.
TCGTAAAAGCACATATGACAATTCCTCCAAGACTATAATGTTTATTCAATTTCACAAATAGTTACATGTATCCATGCATCCAAATGCATTATTAGATATACTTTATACACTTGTTCCACAAACACTAATGTATTGCTGCTTTGTTTCAGTCCATAATGTTTTCCTACTTCTTCTTTAACCTGTAACTTGTTTCTAACATCTCTAGCTTTATGGATGCATGCATATATAGATTCTTCTTAACATACCAAGTTAAATGGACACATGTACATATCTGTGCATGCATATGTCTTTACATGGATCCATATTTTAATGCTTTCCTTTCATATATGCACTCATACTAACTAGTTTATTTATCTTGTTTTCTTTCATTTAATACTGCAAATGCAATTTCAGTTTCACCACGCTTTCAGGGTTGCTTTGGTGTCGTCGATGCTTTTCACTCTTTTGTGCATTTCGTGCACGTTGCTAAATGTCTACATGTCTCCATGTTTACTTAACGCTTCACGCATTGTTACAAACATTGTAAGAATATTGTACTATAGATTATTATAATAATTTAATGTTTACATGCCAACTACTACAAACATGTTTATTATTTTATTGTACCTACATTTTATCTTACCTAATAAAATTCTTTATATCTTTCCAAATTATTTTTTTTTTTTAAATTTTACACAAAAAATATTCATTTGTAATTCATTAACAACATTCAAATCTAATTTCTAATAAAATCAATACCTTTGTACAGTTTCATCCAAGATTTTATCGTAATATTTATTTCATTTATTACATTTTCATAAGTTAACTATTACATTTTATGTTATATATACACAAATTTACTCTTAGGTAGTAAGGTTCTTTATTATATTTTTGTAAATTACTTATTGTTTATTATATAAACACAAATTTTTATTCATATTACATAAACAATATTAAAATCTTATTTATAATAAAATCAATAGCTTTCTAGTCATTCATCTAACAATTTACTGTAATATAATTGCATTGTTCTATATACGAAAATATCTTATCATATTAAATACACAGGATTTAAATCTTATTTATAATAAAATCAATAGCTTCATATAATACTAATCTCTACACTATATTAAAAAAAAAAAACATTCATTAATGTTACAAAAGTTTATACTCAAATTAGCTACCCCTATCAATCTTCCACCTAATACTACTGTTCCTTTTAGCACTTGCATATTGTAATATGATAAACTAAAATAACTCAATTACAAATATCTCTACATCAAAACTTTGTTCCATTTAAAATAACTAATGAATTTCTCAATCAACAGGTTCTCTAAAAAAAAAACATTGCACTAGTCATAAATAGTTTATTTCTCCTACTCTCTTTCATTTAATACTATAAATGTGAACTGCGTCTCCTCTTGCTTTAAGACTCGTTCACATGCCAACTATGCATCTCACTCTTTTGTGCATTGTGCACACGTGGATACATGTATTCGTATATGTCTCATGCATTACAAATGTTTCTGATTGTTTGCATTCAAAAATTAATACAAATTTATAATGCATTCTTGCTTCCGTATACAAAACCCCACGTATGCATGATACCCATAAAAAAAAAACCCTTGCATCCGTCCACAAGTTTTGCCATTTCACATGTCCCCATGGACCACGTTCCCCATGCATTCTACACATTTTAAATATTTTTATATTCCTATTTGCTCTCTCCAAACTTTTTGTAACTCATAGCTACATGACTTTTACCTCTCGGCAGGAACTCGACGCTCGTGTCACTTGTTTGACTATTGACATTTTCTACTTTTAATAAATAATTCATTTTCCTTACAGTAAATTGTTTGAAAAAAAAATGCTTTATGCATACAAAAAATAATATAGACATGATGGATGAGTGATCAATAATATCAATACTCTCAACAATCAATATGCTCCATGTAAAGATATCTCTCGACGTAATTTAGATAGATTATTCTATAAGATAACTAAACTAGTTTATATACCTAGATTATTTTGAAGATATATAGGTAGACTATGTTAAATACAATTTTAATATACCTAAGATAACTAAACTAATTTATATACCTAGATTATTTTGAAGATATATAGGTAGACTATGCTAAATACAATTTGAAGATATCTCTCGACATAATTTAGATAGATTATTAGTTCCTGCCGCCAAGGCAGGAATACTTATGCATTCGCCCAGAATGCTTTTAACCGGCAGCATCGACCAATCACATTTCGCCATTTAACATATTACTTATTTTTTTGTATAGTTTGAATTTGGAGAGCTATTTTTTATATTGGAAAATTAGCATTTATCTATTTTGCTATTCGTCCGAGTAGCTTTATAAATCATTTTCGTTTTAAAAATTCGAGAAAATGTGAACGCATAAATTGATTAAATAAATTTAAGCGAAGGCATAGTTTAAAAACTGGCGGCTAGAGGTACGTAATCCATGAATGCAGATTAAATGCATTAAAATATCTGGAAAATGCGAGCGCATAAAATGATTAAATAAATTTAAGCAAAAGGCATAGTTTATAAAACTGGCGGTAGACGTCACGTAATGCATGAATATAAATTAAATGCATTAAATGGCATCTGGCTCGAGGTGAAGGCTAGAATGGCTTGATGCAATTAGCAGGGTACTGGTCATTTAATATTGAGTTAAGCCACTTGGCATCTCTATTACTTTGTGTGTTGTTTTTGTGTTCAGAGCTGTTTGAGGAAGAGTTTGTGTTTAATTTGGCTTGGGAGATGTATAGTTGCGAGTCAAACCCGAATGAGTTACCCGAGGTGATAATTTGTTAATTTTTGATTTCTTCATTACATTGTAGTGCATAACAAAGTGTATTTCATAGTGCTCTATTGTGTGGCCAAGCAAGGGATTTTGTAGTTGTAGAGTTGCACACTGGACAACGAGAAGCGAATTGCTTGAGGTCAGAAGAGGTAACTTTTCGTTGTTTTCTTCTATTTGATATGAGAAATGCATTAAGGCATTCTTATACTTTGATTATAAATTCGTATTTTTGAAATGTGAAGGTTTCATCTGCATTTGATAGGAATTATGTAGAAACCCTCTTGTCCATTTTACTTCATGCATGTGAGCCCTAGTTTGTATATTTTTGATTACTGCAAAGCGGTCCCATAAAGAGAGCTTTGGAACCAAAATTATGTCAACGTATGCGATAATGAGAGCTTTCGAACAATGAGTATTTTAAAATTATAAAATGCAATTTGCATTAAAGCAACAAAAGTTCTTACTTAGGTTCTTTTTCACGAAATGAATCTACATAAGAATTATGTTTTGTTTTATGAATAACATAGTATATGTCACTCATTGTACTCATTTGTCTAGACTGTCCTTGTAATAGGGATTGGTGCTTTCAAGTCTATTTAAACAATCACGCACAAACTGCAACGTGAGGTTAGCATATTAACCTTCTCCTTTTTTAAAAAAAAAAAACAATGCAGAGTTTTGCAAATATGCGCTTCTGGGAAGATTTCCCATGATTGTAGATGAAATAGTATATGTTTTTACAGTTTGCTCATTTCTCAATTTTGTCATTGTACTAGGAAAAATTACTTGTGCCTATAATAACAGCCAAAATTTGTACATTGCTGCAAGTATACTTGATCCTTCAATAGCAGATTGCAAGGTCAGCTTTCCAAATTGTCTTTCTGCTTTTCTTGAAATGCAATTGAAATTCTTCAATATAATGACTGCATAAAGTTTTGTTTCATGTTTTCATTTTGTCATCTTGTATTCCTCATTTCTTTGAACACAAATGATTTAAAAGGCTGCTTGCACATATAGAAATAGGAAAATGCATTTTCCACAATTGCAATAGTAATTTGTCTTCGAAAAATAGAACAAGTTTTGCTTATGTGTTAACTAGTTATACTTCCTCTATACAATATCCATAGAATAGAATGAACTGCTAGAATGCAATTTTCAAACCCTGTTTGCAGTTTCAAATAGCCTATAAAGTCATAAGTCTTTGTTTTATGTCAACTGGTTTTCACCTATATGCATTTAAGGCAATTTTGTTCATAAGACTAGTTATATCTGTGGCAAGTTGCTATGCACTGTGCAAGTGAACGTATGTTTAATCTTCCTGTATTGCAAAAAAAGACCAGAAAGTTAATTTCAAAAGCTGACATGGCACATGAGTACAGTGAATGATGTACTACGTTACTCATAGACATGACGCAATATTTTTTCATGGTCTTGTTTACATGCAAAATGACATTAACCACAATTTTTTTTTGCTCACATTGCCAATTTCACTGTGTGCTTTAAACCTCTAAAGTAAGAGAAAACTGAGGAAATAAACTATTTATTGCCTCAAGTAACTCATTTCTGGTTCTGGACACTGTAACTATAACAAAGTCTGCTCAATCACTGTAAACTCTCCTAGAACAAAGACTTGTAGAATAGAAAAACAATTTGCGCAGAGTAATAGTCATGCTTAACAAGTGACTTAAGTCTATAACAAATGAACAAAGCAGCCTGGCTATACATGTCCACCAAGCCATTCCAGCAATTTCTCATCCACCCACATGCTATTTAATGCATTTACTTTGCATTTATGCACTGTGTGCCTGCACCTCTGAGTTTTAATCTCTTTTTTTTATTATTTAATCAATCTATGCCTTGCTTTTGCTCAATGGACCTATGCCTTTGCATTTTCCTCAAATTTTTAAAACTCCAATGATTTTTAAAGCTATTCCCACAAATAAGAAAAGCCATAGATCTTCTTTGATCAATCAATGCCTTTGCATTTCCTTGATTTTTTTAAAACAAAAATGATTTATGAAACTATTCTCTACATGCCACTTAATTCATGTTCCTGTGAATAGATTTTAAAATCATTTGCTCTTTGAGAAAATCAGTCACTTAGAAGTACATAGAAACAAAGGAATCCAATTACACAAAACATTTAAAGACCATAGACTGAGATTGACAATGTGAGCAAAAAAGATTCTTAGCCACCATTTCTTGCATGTAAACAAAGCTACCTGAAAATATTGTTTTGTGTTTGTGGCATTGAAAGTATACATCATGCATTGTACTCATTTATCTAATTTGTCAATGTAACAGGAATAAGTACATACAATCCCGGTGGGGGACAGTGGATGACAAGGTCAGCTTGAAGAATTAATACTATTTTTCCCTTGTGCTTCTAAAAAATTGTTTGTTGTATAATATGTCACGTAGGCTTCTGCTACTACTCAACATCCATTTTCCAACATATATAGAGATTATTATCTTCCAAGATGCTCGACAACATGATTAATACTATAGAATGCTATTGAGTAAAAGCAAATAGGTGACATAGGAAAAAACTATAGATTTAGTAATCTAGATGATAGCTTTTGATACTATTCATACATAACATCTGCTATTCTCAAATACATTAGGATACAAAAGAAACAAAGAAAATGATAGACGTCGACACCTATGAATTGACAAAGCACCCCCAAATATCAAACATTGACTATGCGCTTAAGAGCGAGGGGCTTTGCAGATTAAGTACTTTTGCATACAATGTTGGCGATTGTTTGTTTGACTCATTACAAGTACTGCTTAACAATCGCTACACATCAATTCAACTACAAAACAGAGCTATAGATTACTTCTTGAGTTGCCTTCAAAACAAGGACAACGAAGCAATAAAATCATACAACTATGAACTAGACCTTGATACTCTATATACATTGCACAAAGTACATGATCCGCAAAGTATTTCCGCATAATGCGATTATTTGCAAAGCCACAGGAAGATTGCACTGAAAGTGGATTATGGGGTGACTTATTCTGCATTCACTGGATATCCAAATGGCTGAATATACAAATATGCCTTTGGTCAAGAACAACAGCAAGAAGGTACTTAGAGTTCAATAGTTCTGATTACACAGAATCAGTCTCTATACTATTTCATGACATGAATTCTTTAAGTGGACACTTTGAACCATTGTTAAAAATTGGAACACAAAACGTAACTTCAAAACCGCCCCTAGGTTCACATGAAATTAAAAAACTGTGCACAAAGTATCCTCGAATATCAAACATTGACAATGTCCTTAGAGCTGAAGGCCTTTGTAGATTAAGCACATTTGCATACAATGTCGGCGATTGTTTGTTCGACTCGCTTCAAGTACTACTTAACAATCAGTACACCTCAACTCAATTACGAAATGGAGCTATAGACATGTATGTAAAATAAAGTCATATATACTTTAAAATCTGCATATTTAATTGTTAGAGTAATTTTCATGTCATATTTAATTTGTATAATTTTTTTTGTCTAGATTAATTGTTAGAATGAGACATCACAAATCAATTTAAGGGACAATGAAGTGCATATGACATGGGCACATAATTGATTGGCTCACTAATTATGAGCATCTAAGCATACATTATAATGTCTAAAGGGTGTATAGCTATCTTCCTAGTTACTTGGAACAACATCAAAATTTAAAACCTTGTATATAATCACTCCTCTACCTATTATATGGTAGGATATAATGAGTGGACAATATTTGAATGTTTTTTTATGTTTTTAAACTATGCCTTTGCTTAAATTTATTTAATCAATCTATGCATTCACATTTTCCCGAATTTTTAAAACAAAAATGATTTATAAAGCTACTCAGATGAATAGGAAAATAGATAAATGCTAATTTTCCAATATAAAAAATAGCTCTCCAAATTCAAACTATACAAAAAAATAAGTAATATGTTATATGTCGAAATGTGATTGGCCAATGCTGCCGGTTAAAAGCATTCCGGGCAAATGCATAGGCAAATTATAAATGGGTTCACAAGAAAGACCTTTTGATTCTGAATCCATATGCATACTTTGATTAAAACTAGTGGCTGAAGGTACATAATTCATTGATGCAAAATTAATGCATTGAATAGCATCTGACTAAAGGGGAAGCTATTTGGATTGCTAATTAGTCTTTGAATATATAACAAGGTTCAAGGAGAAAACTCTCATTATCGCACACGGTGACATACTTTTGGTTCCAAAGCTCTCTTTATGGGACCGCTTTGCAGTAATAAAAAATACACAAACTTTATAGGGCTCACATGCATGAAGTAAAATGGACAAGAGGGTTTCTACATAATTCCTATCAAACGCAGATGAAACCTTCTCATTTCAACAAGAAATTCGAATAGATAATACTAAAAGTAGTTTAAAATACGAATTTATAATCAAAGTATAAGAATGCCTTAAAGCACTGTGAAACCCTACTTGCATTTCACAATTGTAAACAAAGAAGAAGGTTCATTCTAGAAACTCACCCTGTACTCTTTTCTTAAAGAATTTGCTACAATTGCAGAGTTTAGGTTTACATTGTTCTAAACTTCTCATTATGGCATAGGTTAACAACACATTGGCTCTAAAGCTCTCTCTATGGGACAACTCTACAACAATTGAAGATATATAGTCTTTACAGGGCTCACATGCAGTCAACAGAATAGACCAAAGGGTTTCTACATAATCCCTTTCAAACCACATTTCATGGATCCACATTTATTCGACGAGTTTTGTCAAACAGTTCACTTGCCTTTTGTATGCTTCCATTTTTTGCATATGTGCCTATGAGGACAATAGCTATGACATTTGACAAAATTCTTCTATTTACATGCACTATGCATCCTGCCCATAGATACACATATACATGCATCCATGTGTACTACAATACATGCATCTATGTATACATGCACGCATGGATATATGTATCTATGCAACTTCATATGCAATCCATGGATATTTCCATACATGCATATTTAAGCATTTATGTATCCAACTATGCATGCATCTATCTATCCATGCAACTATGTTTCTGTGTATTCTTCTACCTATAGATGCATCCACGCATTTATGTATCTATGCTTCTATGTGCATATGTATACAGGCATCTATCCATATATGTGTCGATGTATCTATGGATATATCTATTCATAGATACATGTATCTACGCATCTATGGATACCATGATGGATGTCCACATCCGTGTATCTATGGATACATGTATCAAGTAGCTCGTTTATGGGTCTTGACTCTGCAGCAACAACATCTCCTGTGACTACACAGATCTGTAAAATAACAAAAATGAAACACTCAAAGTAATCACAATGCATCTCTAGTCACTTAAATCTATATTACATGATAAATCCACATGCCATTTAATGCATTCACTTTGAAACACAAACAAGAAAATAGATAAATACCAGTTTCCAAATAAAATAAAAAAACTTTTGAAACATCCTTATGCACCTATGCACAAATACATATTGTCTAACATATTAACATGTACATGGTTTTCCACTGTTGCTTTGTTAATTGGCTTTGATTAATAAGCGAAATCTGCATAAGGATAATTATAATTAATTTTGTATTCTTATGGATCTGTACACTGGTTAACAGCTAACTAATTAATTAGATATCGAATGATACAAGCGTCGATGAGAGCTACAAGCTAGAAGAAAATGACAAAGTTAACATGCCAATATGAATGTGTCTAGACTGAATACTCATTGATTAAAATTTTCTAAAAACATTTCAATCTCATATGGTTCCTTCCATGCATACATCCATGTCTCTTTTACTACATGTCATTGTCTATCTATGTATCCTCAGATACAACCATCCATATATTGATTCATGTATATATGTGACTATGTATACATGCACCTATCAGTATATGTATAGATGTTTCTATCGATACATGTAGACATTGGTATATGCATATATGCATCTCTGAATACTATGCATGAATACATGTATGTATGGATATATGGATTCTATGCATGCCTACATGTATATCATGTATCACAACAACATTTGCACCATACGGAACAAAGAAAGATATGAACAAAATATCGTGGTTACGCAGTCAAACAGAGGGCTTTCTAGATAATTATACAGTGATGCACACATCCATGCTCTCCAACATATTAACATGCACATGGTTTTCTACTGCTACTTTGTTATTTCGCTTTCATTAACAGCTAATATGTACAAAAGCATAATTGTATTTATTTATTTCTTTTTATTTCTGTGTATTTAAACACTAGTTAGCAGCTACCTAATTAGTTACATATCAGATGAAACAAGGCTAAATGAGAAATATGGAACTGACTAGATTGACATGAGTCAAATGTCAAGTGGTCCTATTAGCTGATACGCTATGATTACTGTGACATTTAAGCATCTAACAAGTCTCATGGCTCCAAACCTGGTATCATCTAAAAGCCACATAAATATTCAGTTTCCAACCCGATGGGGTCATTCTATACTTACTATTAATTGTTTAATACAACTACATGCAAGTAGAAATCACAACTCATGGCATCCTTATACACTTATGCACAAATACATGCTCTCTAACATATTAACATGCACATGGTTTTCCATTGCTACTTTGTCAATTGGCTTTGATTAATAGCTGAAATGTGCACAACGATAATTATGATTATTTCTTTCTTTTAATTGTTATGTATTTAAAGACTAATTAGCATCTACCTAATTAATTACATATGCATTATTACAGGGGTAAATGAGCACTAGAAACTCGATAACAATGACACAGTTAACATGCCAGTATCAAGGTGTTCAGTCTAAATACTCATTGATTACAATATGCTAAACATATTTCAATTTTATATGGTTCCGCATATGCATATATAAATGTGTCTCTTTCTTCATCTCATTATGTATCTATGTATCCATAGATGCAATCATGCATATATCGATTTATGCATATATCTGCCCATCTCTCCATGCATCTGTCTATATATGTATGGATGTATCTATGGCTACATGTATACATCAATTTATGCATATATGCACCTATGAATTGCATGCACACATCCATGTATATATGCATCTATCGATATCTTGCATGGATACATGTATATATGCATATATGGACTCATGCACCCATGTATATGTCTTTGTCTCTGCCCATGTGCAGATGCATATATGCATATTTCTACACATCCATGTATCTGCACACCTCTCTCTGTAACATATCTATCTCTGTCTGCATACATGTGTCTATGCATCCATCTATACATGTGTGCATGTACAACATGCACATATGCATTTGTGCATGCATATACAACACTCTTCCTTAGAACACAAGCATGTACAACAAAATATAACATCCACAAAGCAGCTGCGATGCATTGCAACTGGCTTAAATCTATATTAAATGGCCAAAGTATGCTGGCCACCCATGGCCACCAAGCCATTCCAGTGCCTTCTCCACCAGCCAGATGCCATTTAATGCATTTGCTTCAATTATTTTGACCTCTCCATGTGTTCACATTTTCCTGATATTTCAATGCATTTAATTTGCATTCATGGATTACGTACCTCTACTCGCCAGTTTTATAAACTATTCCTTTGCTTAAATTTATTTAATCAATCTATGCGATCACATTTCACTGATTTTCTATAACAATAATGATTTATAAAGCTATTCTGATAAATAGAAACAGATAAATGCTAGTTTTCCAATATAAAAAAATTAAAAGTTATATGTTCACATACATTCATGCATATTGTCCATACATGCATATATGCATATATGCCTTCATCCATATTTGCATGTGTATATGAATACATGCTTCCATGTAACATATGCATTTGTATCTATATGCAAATATGCATGCATTCATGTATACATGTATTCATTTCTCCATCTGTCCATGTAGTTCTGTTTTCTGTGTATACATGTGTTTGTCAATGCATCCATGCATATATCTGTGAATAGCTCTACATATTTCTCTGTTCATGCATTTATTGTTCTCTAACGCATCAGCATATGTATTTTTTCAGTTTCATGATCTTCCATATTTATTGTTTTCATAG
>VDFB02050072.1:0-51309 GCA_007258455.2 Sequoia sempervirens | reverse complement strand
TTCTGGCCATAGGACTTTGAGTGAGTTTTTGGCGTTTTAGCCACGGGGATAGGAGTGAATAAGCCAAAGAAGATGACACAACAGCATAAGGAAGTCTTGATCAAGCAGGTGTGTCGCTAAGATTTAACAGTCGAAGAAAAGGATAGTATATGGAACACAGGCAATCAGGGCCTCCGCAAACATTACCTGGCAACTGCCGAATAGAAGTGCCTCTGAGATTTAATGAAATGGCGATTCACTGGTGCCAGTCGTGCGTCTGACATCGCCATCTGGATGGTAGATTACATGGTAGGGCTGAGTGTTGGCCGAGTATATAACTGGGCAAGGTTACTCATTGAACGGATTTGGGAATTCTTAGCCCAGCGACACAAGGCTTTTTATATGACACAGCATGCCATTGCTCTTTTCCTTGATGCTGTGCATACCCAAGTGCCGGAAAGTAGATAGGGTCGAATGCAGCCTCTCACACATCTCGACCCGGGATTGCCGACGGTGTTCTACTGGACCGAGTTGGAACTTAAACAAGTTGGCGAAGGCACTACTGGAGGAAAGAAGAGGAAGCGGAAAGAGGCATCGGTGGCAGAGGAAACATCGGCTGAGGAGACATCGGAGCAGGCTGATGCATTAGAGGGGGAACCTATTGATCTGTCTTCTTCAGTATCGGCTTCTAGTTCGCTAGGGGATGAGGAGGTGTCCATAGCTATTGGCGGGTAGACAGTAGCAGAGGTAGAGGTACCATTATTGCAACCAGCCGGGTTCACTCTTCTAGCACCGCCAGTGATAGAGAAGGAGCAGACAGTGACTTTCACTCTTCCCGTTTCGCCAGTTGGAGTTGGGCGAACACTGAGAGTCGCGGCCTCATCACCGGGCGCATCACCAGGATGGGTGCCACTCGCCACAATGCCATCACGCTGGGTGGCGGCTACTATGTCGGCAACATCCACAGCATCGGTTGAGATTTTAGCTGAGGCTCCTACACTTGAGTAGCTGCTAGCGAATAGGGACCTACCAGGTTCGACATCCGGAGTTGCAAAACCTGGGAAACCCCCGGTGACAGGGACATGGGGGACAGTCACAGATGGGACCGCTGCTTCCCCTATTACACCACCAGGAGCACCAGGGGTAGCCCAGATTGACAGTTGGCTAGGATCAGTGGGCCTCACACTCGAGGTGGCTGAGCAGCCAGAGCAGCCGATAGAGAGTCCTTCAGAGGGATTAATGGGTGAAGTAGGCCCTGTTCTCCACACCCAGCAGAGCGAGACATCCCGATTGGTGGAGGAGATGCTTGTCCAACCTGAGGTACTGCCAGAGATGACGCCAGGGATAGCAGTACCCGAGCCTGAGCAGACAGCTAGGGATGTACTTCTGGAGGCCGTAGCCTTGGCGAGGAGGAGGGTGACTCCATTGATGGACTTGTGGTAGAGATGTCTCAACTAGACCCATCGGATCCAGTTGGTATAGTGCGGCGATATGTGGAGGAGTTGGAGCATATGGGCAGATTAATGATTCGAGTAGGCCAGGTTTCTCGAGAGCTTAAGATTGGCCGATCTCCACTTGTGGGACAGGAGGTCCAACGTATCCGAGGGTTTGTGCAGATGGGGTGTGAAGCCGAGTTTACTCGGGTATTCGGTGCAGGATGGCCAGTAGGGGAGACCACTGCGATGATGAAGGCATGGCGGGGTAGACCACCACGGCTAGCAAGTCGAGATGCTGGGGTTCTTGAGAGTCTTTACCATATTGAGCTTGCATTTCGAGATGTCTTCTACCTCATGAAACGTCAGGTGCTATCCACTGAGGTTGCAGTATCCCGTAGGGTGGAAGCATATAGACTCTTACAGAAGATGAAGGAGTCAACTGCCCAAATGACTACTATATAGAAGGATTTGACAGAGCAGACCTGACTAGCTCAGGATAGGGGAGCCCAGTTGGAGGGGTTGGAGACTTGGGTGCTCACCTTGGAAGAGGAGGCATGGGGGTGCAGAGTGAAAGACTTGGAAGATCGATTGGAAGCTAAGAGCGCAGAGGCAGCCCAAACTAAAGACCAGTTGATGAACGCGGCTCGTATGGTGAAGGCCGCCAGGGAGAGGGAGATACTTGCTGACTGCCAGCTCCGCGCACGCACAGATGAAGTGAGGTGACTCCGGGCAAAGCATTCCTCAACTACGCCAGCATCATCTGTACATCCAGGGACGTCTTCACTTCCCCCTCATTAATTTTGTTATGACATTCATTCCCTGGTGTTGTTTTGTCGTCTGGAAGACGACATCTTTGTAGGGGGGGATGATGTTAGTAGTATATCTTTACTTTGTTGTCGGCCGTAGTCGGCCAATTGCTAATAAAGCTATAGTTAGTAAGAATAATACATGTCATGTACTTGCGGGTAATCATGTCCAGATTAATGTTAATGTTAATGTTGTTATGAAACGTCGTGTCGGTTGGTTATCTAACCACCGTCGAATGTTATATGTAGTCTGTTGGGATAGTCGGGAGAGAGTTGTGTGCCGATGGTTATATTGTTAAGCACTGTTGATACTCTGTGATTGTACATGATATTTCTGATAATGAATAAAGCTTCTGGTATTCAAACATGATATCTTTCTAGTTTACTGTTTTGTTCTATATCCTGCACATGACTAGTTTGCCATTAGCACGTAGTACTTGAATTGCATTCCGCAGGCAAACAACACTAAATTGTGGAGATGTCATTTTTGTAAACTAGAATTTCAAGGTAGCATCACAAGATTTAATGCACACTTCCATGTCTGTGGCAAAGGTGTCAATGTATGTATGGAATTGCCACTTGAAAAAAGAGCTAAAATAAATAGATTTTGGGGTTTTGGTAAAATGACCAAGCACTTGTATTTTCTACTCTGCCACCTACCATCTAGGGTCACTATCTTACTCCTAATATTAGGACTTCCAAAGATCCATGAGTTTGTTCTACTTTTCCATCTAGTTTTGTATAGGCTAATAAAAAACGTAGAAAGGCTAGTAGTGATGCTACAAACACGATGGAAAAATAAGGATGAGGTAGATGATGCTATTGTCAAATTCTTCTTTGCTAATGGCATTACATTCCACGTGTCTTGCTCTCCTTATTATAAGGAGGTTGTGGCAAAAATAATAAGAGCTAGACCATCAAATGTGCCACCATGGGAGACAAAATTAAGGACAACAATCTTGGATAAGAACTCCTCTAAGTTTAACATTTTAATATAGAAAATGAAGGATACTTGGGTCACTAGTGGATGTAGCATAATCATGGATGGGTGGATGGGCATTATGCTTCATCCACTTATTAGTGTCAAGGTCACATTTACAAATAACTGCTACTTTTTTTAGAACAAGTCAAGGATCTTATTTTGCAATTCCAAATCCTTAGAGATGCTATTGAGGAGGTTGGGCTAGAGAATGTGGTGCAAGTAGTGACAAATGGAACAATTTTGTGGAAAGTTGTAGGGAAATTGATTGAGGAAGCCTACAAACATATTTGGTGGGGTCCTCTTTGTGTGCAGGCTATGAACAATGTACTCAAGGACATGGGAAAAATTAGTTGGATTAAAGAGGTAGTCAATGATGTTGGAAATGTGCAAATGTTTATTTGTAATCAACACATTTCACATGTAGTCTTTAGGATCTTCTCCAAGGAGTTTTTGAAACTTGTAGATAATACATATGCATTGTACATCACTCTTTTGGAGAGGATGCTTGACTTGCAAGAGGCATTGCAACTAATGGTCATGACAGCATAGTGGAATCAGTGGTCTAATTCTAAGTCAGAGAGGAGGGTGAAGGAGGTGATGAAGATGAAGAGCACACACTTATACTGAGAGGGGGGGTGAATCAATATAAGACTATCTTTTACTTTTTCAAATTAACAACCACAATAACTTCAAATACACGACATCAACAAATAAGAACACAAGATTTACGTGGAAATTCTTTAGGGAGAAAACCAAAACAAAATATTGCTTATATAAAATTCTCTTAGAAACTTTGTAGGCACCAACCTACTGGAGAGACCAATCCCCAACACATGAGCACCAACTTAGTAAGAGACGCCAATCTCTTTAAAATGAGGCACCAATCTCTCCAATATGAGACGCCAATCTCTCCAATATGAGACACCAACCTCTTGATAGACAAAGTATTTTTCTTCTTGATAATCCTCCTTTAAAAACCTGCCTTTGAATAATCTTCTATTATATTTTCTTCACACAAATCTCCTAGTGTATATATGATATATCTCTTTATCTTCCACGCTCATTCTTCTCCTCATTCCACATACTCTTTTTATTTCACCAAGATAGGTGAACCTTTGGAGGGATACGATGCTTCACAAATGAGACGACTCTTCATTATTTTATACCCTTTCAATGCACCCTTTAGTAAGGGGTCGACTCTTATAAAAATATAAATTTATTGAAAATTAATTTCAAAATGAGGCGCCACAATAAGGTGTGTTGGCCCATAAAATAAATTAAATATAATCTAATTTAATTATTTTTAAATTTCCAATGAGGGTGCCAAAATGGGGGAATCAACCAACATTAATGAATGAGATTTAGTGGCCTTTGGCCATTGCAATTTCTTCTTCTTGGATCAGCAAATTTCTTCATGACATGCATATCTTTCTTGACATCAATGACAATATGCTTGCCAACAATCTACTATACGCCTTTGACATCAATGACAATAATTCTAACAGAAGAGGGGACACTCTTTGGGTTGATGTGAGATGCATTGTTGCCATCATTACTATAGTTTTCAAAGTCATTAAATATGGGTATGATAGTGCACCTAGCCTCGAAAAGGTGTATGAATGCATTGATAGTATGCTTGGCCAAATGAGGGCCATTACATAGTTCACAAACTCAGTGAGTCGTCAAGTACTTGCTAATTGTTTTCTCCCACAAGTTTTGTTGACTTTAACTTGGTTGGCTATTTTTTGATAGGACTTGATAAGTTTTTGGCCAAGTATTCTGCAAGTACTTGGTAAGTCTAACGGGTCAACTTGCATCGTGCTAGAAATGTGTCAAAATTGTAGAAAAGATGTGGATTAATCTAAATTTTTTTTTTTCTTCTTTTTTTTAGCTCCCCACCAAACATATTTGATACATTGTGTAGTTGTATTTTGCATAGAATTTATGTTTTTTCCAATATTTTATAGCAATTTGTCTTGCAAAGTACTCTTCGAGTACAAGTCTATGAACTATAGGTGAAATATTCCGAGCCAAATTTTTTTACTTTTTTAAATTGCAGATTACAAACCAATGCACCCGTTAAGGTTAGCAGCTAAACCAAAACGTGCTGAAGCAACTCTAACTAGAATGTACACCAGGATCCCGATGTGGGCAAGGTGTGAGCATTGGTCAGAGGATCTAAATCAAAATGCTTATGCAAGAACTCTAACCAAGAATGGCGCCGATGATGGCGAGCATATGGTCAGAGGATCCCTGAATCTAATGTACTGAAAGCACACTCGACACCAAGTATGTGCTACTCACTCCAATACGGAAATGAGGCGACCATATGGCGGAGATAACAGAAATTACAATGCTTGAAAGAAATAACTATAATGCTGAAAGTACTCGACACCCAGAATGTGCTTTCTAACCCAGAGTGGGTAAGGAGCTACCATAGGGCGGAGATAAAGAAATACAATTGCAATTACAAAATGTAAATATGAGCATTACAAAACATGATTAAGCAAGATGAAAGAACTGCTGTCAGTACTACTGTCAGCTTACAAAATGATAGAGAATTCGCTTGCCAAGAGCATAGGAATTTGAAAGATTAGCATTACATCATATAAGAACTCTCCGTGGCTTGATTAGAGATGCCAGTTCAATAAATCTCTCAATGATCAAATAATAATTCTGTTTTTCCACAAATCTGCACTTTTAAATTAAAAACCAGCAACCTAGGAATTCACTCATATGCTCATATCTCTCTCATTTCTCACCCAAATGATCTCAAATCTAATGCAATAGACCCTCAAAATGATGGCGCCTAACTTAGTAATAAGAAATGGCATCTAAAAATGGTTATTAATTAATGACACGGATCCTGAGGCACTCCAGAAAGTGCGCCCTACAAGGAATGACGGATTTGCTTTATAAAATCATACGCTTCATATTAAAATCTGCAAATATTCATGAAGGGTCGCTTCCAACAGAGAAAACCAATGAGACAATACCCAGAACGACTCTTTGTGTATTTTATGACTTATGATTAAAAACATCAATCTGCTACAATGAATGTGCAACTCCAGAAAACCACTAATATGCATAAAACTGATTTACATATCCTCACAAAGACTAAAAATGCAGAAATCTCACAATAAAACATTCAAACTACACTATCTCACCACTAGTCGCTATTTTTCAAGCGAGAAGCAATGCCCAAGCTAGGAGGCCTTCATTCCTCGAATATCATTGTTATGAATATAATATTGTATTCAATATTTTCATTGTTCAATGCAATATGTTAAAAGTATTTCAATATTTCATTTGTTATTCTTTATACATTTTTTTATAACTATTTTTTAAGTACCATATATATTTGCACAATTGTCAATGAATCTAGGTGCTTAGTCCCCCAACCTTCGAGACTTGTTGTTGCATCCACTAGTACTGAGAGTTCATGGAACATAAGTTTTATTGTTTTACTTCTATATTATCTCTATGGTTATGAGTTTGAATTCTTTTGTGGTGGGTACAAAACATTTTTTAATTTTCTCTTAGGCTTGTTAAGACTTTAGTGAGAAAATATTAAGTTTTTGAATTCTATACTAATTGTTTAGAATCAAACTAGACTATTTTTCAGTTGTGAAGACATTCTTTTCTTCTACACACTTGGAATTAAATGAGGGTGGTTTACAGAGCATCGTTCTATCAAGGTAGGGGTTGCTATAGGTTCAAGACGTTAATATTTTAGAAGTAAATCATCTTTCGCCATTTAAGTTGCTGGTTTTGGTAGAGGTATGGGATTGGCTATATGTATATATATTAAAAATTAAAAATTATAAAATATAAAAATAGTGATAATAATAATTGCCAATAAACTTAAAGTCAACAAAACTAGCATGAAAACGTTGCCCCAATACCCCCACAAGGAGCACTACCCCTCGACCTCACTAGGGGCATTGCCCCCAAACCCACATGAGGGCCATTACCTCTCAACCCCATTGGGGTATCCACTCCCAAACCCCCACTAATTATCGGGATCTCTAGACACATAAGAGACATCATTACAATGAGGGCTGACATGGAATTGGGATCTAACTCATGAGTGTGTTGAAACATTATTGTTGCCTGAAAATATTAATCATATATTCTTTGATTGCTTCTTTGCAAAAGAAATCTGGTTTATGTTTTGTTCTGATTTATATGGCTTGGGAAAAATAGGAAAATTAAAGAGTATAGAAATTATATTAGGACAAATAGAGAAGGTTCATTCATATGTTAACTTATTTTGGCTACTACTATCTATAGAAATTTTATGGTATTTGTGGAAGGCTAGAAATGAGGAAAAGTATCAAGGCAAGGTGAAAGTTCTTACTGATTCTTCAAGAAAACTCATGTACTTCACCATTTCTTTGCAGGTAACTCTTACATTGAAGATCTCCAAGTCCAAGTTTACAAAGCTAGTCAAAGACGAGAAGGAAGTTTGCAAAAATATATGAAGTTCCAAAGAAAATGCAATAAAAAATATGACCTGAAAACCAATGTTATTAGGTTTCCACAATCCATAAGAATATGAGAGAGCAATTTCTGGATTAGATTGTGTAAGCTTTTTTTTTGGATCCAAAAAAAGCTTACACAATCTAATCCAGAAATTGCTCTCTCATATGACCTGAAAACATTAAAGAAGGACCTAGGATTATCAGGAAGACCAAGGTTTCACCAAAATCAGGACGAAGACATGACTACAGAGGTGGTGAGATCGAATTTAGACATGTCTAATAAAGAGCCTCCACTAGGATATTTTGGCATGGACAGATTCAGTGAAAGCAGGAATATGTGCAATGCTTCAGCATAAAAATCTGAAATGTAATTATCTGAAAATTTTTGGCCTTGCATGGAAATATCAATTAGACAATATAAAATATAGCTGAACTTATATCATGAACATATCGAGAATGATTTCGATGTGACCAACTTATCACCATCGAAATTGTAGTTCTCTTTTTTATTTCAGAGTCACACTCAGAAATCTTCACAACTAGCATGAAAAATAACTCGCAGATAATAATTTGAATCTTCAAAGGATCTTATGCCAATGAACACAATTCAAGAGAAACCATAATCTCTCTTTACTAATTACACATGATCCAAATAAATGATATAACTGAAATTCAGCCTAGAAAGGTGATTTCAAACAAAACAAAAAATACTTATCTCTTTAAGTATTCTGATGGATGCAATTACTGGACACAGTAAGATACGTTGCTCTTGTGCTCAGATTAGTCCACAACCTTCACGGCTTAAACATAGGCCCCTGGCAAGGTTAAATTTGAACATGGTCTTTGACCGTTCAAATTTACGATGCACTTTGTTTCTTGCTGCAACCCACCAGATTATGAAACAGATGCAACACGCTTACTAGCAACACACGATGAATCAAGGTGACACCGAATGATCTCATCCACTGGATCACAATTCAAGAGAAAACACGATCTTTACTACACACATGATCAAACAAACATTATCAGATCTGCACAACTCAGTAGACTGAGTTTCACATAAAAATATAAACAACAAAAAAATACTTATCTCTTCGATGTAGTAGTGGCTTCTTGTAGTAATGGCTTCTTTTATGACAGCATACACTCAACAATTATATGCTCAACACAAATATCCATAACCAACATATTGACGACAATATTTCTCCTCTTTAATCTTCTTGTGTTGTACTAGCAAGAGATCCACTCAATATCCTTGGTGCCTTCTAAGCACATGATAAAATATTGCACTCGAATCTATTGCCTCCGATTGCCTTACAAACATTCACGGCTTCAAGGGATACCAATACCAAAGAAGTACAGGCCATACTTTACACGGACAATTATTTCTGTAGGCAGCCCCCACAGTGCACCCAAACATACATTTCTTCGGCCCCTATAGATCGCACTCCTTGAGACATGTGCTTGTGAAATGAATGCCACGCAGCCTCAACTCTCAATCGATCTTCAAGATCACTGGCAAACTGCTTGCACAAATCTGATCAGGATCTTCCTTATACCCACTCTGATACCATGTTAGTTTTTATGATCAGATTAGAGCACAAAAATTTAATTCAAAAAATAACACAATGACACTGCAAATACCCTGGGAAAACCCTCCTCTTGAGGGAGAAAAACCCAGCAACAATATATCACTTATATATTGAATGATAAACAAAGGTCTCCTTTACAAAGAGGCTGATATGGAGGCCAAGTAAGAGCACCACAATCTGATGCTAACACAGAAATATATGATGCTTATACTGATGACAAACTCAGCCTTCTGTAATGCTGTGATCAGCCTCTTCAATATATCGATCAACCTCTTCAATATATCGAACTGCTCATGAAGTATATCTGTGATCAGCCTCTTCAATATATCGATTTGCTTCTTCAAGAAATTCACACTTTCTTGATCAGAGGTTCAGCCTCCTTGAAACCTTCGATCTGACTTCTTCAATATATATTGACCTGTCCTTGAAGTGGATCGCTCTTTGAAACTCACAGCCAATGTAAAGGATGAACTTGCACAAAATGATAATCAAATGAACAAGTGAATATATATCAATGATCGAATAGTATCTCCAATATATACTATTCGATGAGGAGGTCTTCAAAGGACACGATTCCTCAAGGTGAATGGTCGGCCTCAATGAAGTATGTGTCTCTTCAAGTAGATCGCCGATTAGAAGGAAGTCGGCCTCAAAACATAAATATTAATAAACATTATTTAGTTTACAAGAGATGTGACTCTTCACATCGTGTATCTCAATAAAATAGATATTAAATAAATGAGGCGCCTCCTCATAATTGTTATCAACATAAATTAAATAGCCAAGGGCTATTATTTAATTTATCATTAATGCGAAGGAGATTGGCTGGAAGAAGATCCTGACGCTGCTCAATAACATCAACAAATACTTGCCTTTATAGTTCAAGCATAACTCAAATGATCAAACATCAAACCCTAATCCAATTAGGGTTCACAAAAGGAAGAAATCCGATCAGCCTACACAAAATTTGATATCAGATGCATGCAGAGCAATCCCAAGTATCAAATGATAGACACACATTTACGTTTTGTGGCTAGAGAGAAGGAACCTGCACAAATCGTGCATTAGAGGACACTTGTAGGGCACCATTAGTTAATTCCATTGCTTAGTAACCTTGGGAACTTGGAAACACCATTGAGGGCGATGGGAACAGTTGAAATCATCCTCGGTAGAGTTACCATCATAGTCGCTTGAGAAATTGAATATGAGTTGTTTATCTTCAAAAATGTGAGAAAGATCAAAGATCCTTAATTGCCTTGATCAAATTTGAAAATTTTTGATTGGAAGTTGACATGCTTTGAAAAATCAAGCCAATGAGAGAGCTTCATGTCACTTTAATTTTCCATGTCATTTGCACAGGCCCACAGAATAGAGAACTTTTGAAAAGGTGAGAATGTTAGCCACCATGGCATTGACAAGGCCACATGTCACTTTTCCATGAGTCCACAATTTGAAATGGGACTCGCCTAAACAAACCTGCAAATGCGCGGAATCAATAGAAAATAAGCCATGCGTCAAGATCAAATAGATGTTGGGCCATTGCGTGTTCGTAGGCTTGAAAGAAATGTGCAAGTTGGGCCTGCGATGCAACCGAAGAGTGCCATGTGAATGCCAAGTGGGAGTGGGGTGATAGATGTCACAATATTGCATGCTCGCACAATTGATGGGATAGGCAAAGAGTGAGCTTGCAGGCTTGTGGGATTTCGACTCATGTCTAGGCAAGGCCCAAGGGAGCGGTCACTTAAGTTACCCTATATGCATGTGTGAAAACCGACTAGGTTGGTAAGCTAGGCTTAGGGGCCAGTTAAAGAACAAAGTAGGGGGGGCTTGAGTAACAACTTAAAGAACTAGATGATTGAAGTAGGCGGTCAATGAGGAAAAGAAATAAAGAGTGCACACAAGACCTTAGGGTTTAAGCAATTTTGCAACAACTATTGCACTTTCTCAGACAAAGACCCAAAAATTTGCAAACATGCTAATAGGGTGGCCCATGGTTTGGCCTAGGCTCGTCCAACCTCCATAGGGAACTTGAGTGGGACCTTGGGTGAGCCTAGAGGATAATCACTAGAACCTGACCAATACTAGTAGGGGGCGGGTGGGGGGGTACGTCTTGGTAATAAAATTTTCTATTAATGCATCATTGATGAAACTTTGAAAATTGTGCTGCTGTTGGACATGTATGACTTAACTCCCAAGTTTAGTATTTCGTGGATTGGGATTCCTTGCTTTGAGTGAGGTGGGTTTTGCAGGTTGTGCATGTTGTTATCATTCCTTTGACTATAAATCGGTTCAATGCAGTGCCAAACTATTTAGTACCATTGAAAGCTCACTTAGTTGACTTCCAAAACTCATTTATACCACCACTTTAATACTTAATGTACTTTAAGTTTACCATAAGCTTATGGTTTTTATTTTTATTGTATTATTTGCATTCTAGTTGGGAAGGATACCATATTGACTGCTATAGCTTCTAACCATATATGTCGGTATCACGCCATTGATAACACCTGTTTTTCTTTGTTTCAATTTAATGGTGCTTTTATGATTGCCTTTGGTAATTATTATTCATAACTGGTAATTTGAAATTTGAATCATTTTGTTTTCAATGATAAAATCTCATGCTTGTTATGATTACATGCAATTTTGTATCATAGTATTTCAATATTTGTTATCCTGGTACCTTATAATTTAATGACTGTCCTTGATGTCTTGCAAACCTGCCATTATATTTATGAAAATAACTTTTATTCTTAAATTGGCAAAGAAGTGGTTTTCATTAACACACATAATCTTTAGAAACTAAAAACAGTTATACTACAGTCACCATTGAGAATCATACAAAAAATTGTTGGCATATCATTTACTACCTTGGACACAATTAACTGATACTGTGTTTTTCATTATTGATTTTATGTGTATTAAACTCTTCTTTTCAAAATCTTACCATGTAGATTACATTCAATACCAAAGCTTCCTCCGCAAATGGAGATTGTTCAGCGCAATCCAGGAAAGAAAGACTGGTGGTCTGGGTCTGCTCCATCAGGTCCATTTATTTATACACCTTTTGGAGAGTCAAGTGATGACAAGAAGCAGGAAATTATTTGGATAGTTGGTGAGCCTGTTCAAGTATTAGTAGAACTAGCAAATCCATGCACATTTGAGTTAGCAGTTGAGAGTATATATCTTTCTCTTCCTTCAGAGAATTTTGAGGCTTTTCCTAGTAGTGTAACTCTTCCACCCAACACGTCTCAGATTATATCTTTATCTGGTATTCCAATTTCTGTTGGTCCATTGACTGTTGAAGGATGCATTGTTCGTTGTTTTGGTGTAATAACTGAGCATCTCTTTGGAGATGTAGACGATCTTTTACTTGGAGCTGCACATGGCCTTATTTTGGCTGATCCTTTTCGAAGTTCTGGGTTTCCCAAAATTAGGAATGTACCCAACCAAAACATAACAGTAGTTCCATCTTTGCCTCTCTTGATTCCTCATGTGATTGGAGGAGATGTCTCAACAGTTCTATATGAAGGGGAAATCCGAGACATCCAAATAGGTCTTGCAAATGCTGGTTCTGTTGCTGTGGTGGAGGCAAATGTTTCACTTTCTGGGAAACAACAAGAGAATGTAATTTCTATTGGACATGATGTCCTGCAATCAGCACTTCCTTTGCAACCTGGTGCGTCAGTGGTAATTACTGTCAGGCTACAAGCTGGGCAACTTAATTTGGAAGCAGAAAATGTTAGTAATAAGATTATGTCTGGAAATGCTGGAAGGTCATCCAAGGATGGAAGTGGTCCTACATTGGTGATTCACTATTCTGGTATGCACCCGTATATCTATTATTTTAACTATGTAATTACACAGTTCCTTGTTTTCTTAATTAAATTAGATTATTGTTCGTGAGTTTGAGCATAACTTCCAAGAAAGTTATAAGTCAATCTACTCAGCTAGGACCTCTGTCAGAGATATCTAGAATTTTTACACAGATATAATATTGTAGGGAATTTACATGTAATAAGAATCCTGTCTTGATATATATAGTCAGCATCTTCATTTTTATGCATAGTTCCCAGGAAATTCCATTATAGGAACATGAACTGTGTCTCCATCCATGTGCCAATATTTTCTGGTTCCTACATTTAAATATAGTATAGCCCTATCCTTGTTTATTTACTCATGTACTATAATTTGAATGCCATCCCTGGTCCACAGCAGTACCCACAGCCCCAGTTCTTTCAGTTTGGACTACTGGATCTGATACAAATATTTTTATATGAGGAAGAAAGAATAACCGTACTCAAAATACATATTAAGTAGTCAATTCTTGATTTTTTAAAAGTTTTGGAGATTACATAAAAGGGAGTATACTAAGTAGTTAATTCTTGATTTTTTAAAAGTTCTTGAATTGGATATTCTTCAATAGCATCAAGGCTAAAATATTCTGATAAGTGAACACTTTCAGGGTTGTGACTGAGGTTTTGATGTATCAGGATTATCAAGAAACATTGGAATAATAAGGGCGTGTTCACACAAAATTGCACTTCTATGCAAATGTAATTTATACGGTCAATAGGTGCACTGATTGTCTTTTATGTGTAAAGAATGGAATTGTGTATGACAAAGTTTGACCTTAGAGCTAGGATTTTAGTACTCTTTAAATGGAGGATAATTTGAAAATTGAGATTAGCATCAATATTAAAACCCTTTTGCTGTATGACCAATTTAAGGTCTACAGCAGAGTTTCCTATGTCTCATATTCTGTGTGGAAATTTAGACTAACATTGTAAGTTTTTGTGCATAGAAGTTAAGTAAGCATCCAAATGGAGTGCTCAGAACACATATAACCATCTTATTTATGGTCACAAATTTCTTACAGAATAATATTATATTTGATCTTTACAAGTAAAAAATCCTAAAATAAATTCTATTAAATACTGAATAAAAACAAAGATAACGAACAAGGAACAAATATTAATTCTACTTTTTAAACAAAAATAAATAGCTTTACACAAGCTCATCAGTCATATGGCACATGGTATTTATCTATAAGTATACACATTGCAGACAAAAAATATTGCAAACATGAATAAGTTTATTAGCATACACTGTCTCCTTGCATCAATTGCCTTACAGCTGCATCAAAATCTAATTATTACATATAGGTTTATGCACGTTGTATGCATTTGATCATTCCTTTTATTAGTCTATTTACTCATATTCATAGTAAAACATAAAGTACAAAGGCATAATACCAAATCACTGCTTTTATCCATCAGGCCTCTAAGCAAGCTGCCGTCTCTGCCAACAAATCTCAGACATTTTAATAGCATCTAGATTTAGTAGGAATCTTTGTTGAGGTGGTAAAATTTGGAAGTCTAAGCATAAGTCCTCAAGGATGAAGATGATTACCTAGATGACTACAAAGTGTTTAATCTGGGTTCAACTATAACTGAGGTATAAGGACAATCAATGGCTGCTTTAGGTTGTGCACTGAATCTCTTCATAAGCTGCTTGTTTCCCCATTTCAACAACTCATCTGCTCTCCTAACCAGTTAAAACATGTAATCAACCAGCAAACAAGTGACATAAAGGAATTTCTAACGTTCTTGACAAG
Source organism: Sequoia sempervirens (assembly GCA_007258455.2). Taxonomy (NCBI): domain Eukaryota; kingdom Viridiplantae; phylum Streptophyta; class Pinopsida; order Cupressales; family Cupressaceae; genus Sequoia; species Sequoia sempervirens. The sequence goes on along the minus strand of VDFB02050072.1, from coordinate 36,416 downwards.
TGGGACACCCAAAATGAGAGAAAAACAATTTAAATTTGATAAATTCCAAATTTTAAAGATTTCTCCCACACATAGAAACCCAAGGTTAATACATACAAACCAAAATTAAACATAAAACAACTTTGGTGATGTTGATTACTTGAACCTTTCAATGCTCCTACATCAAATACCATGGGTAGAGAAAGAAAGTTCGTTCTTGCTCACAATGAGAATTGCAGTTTCTTTGTGTTGAAACCATACCACCTCATGTCTCGGTTGTTAGTTTTAGGATCAGAAATGAATAAGCAGAAAAACACAGAATAATGACAGCACATGAACAATAGAACACAACACATATCCTGGGAAAACCCTCCTTCTTGAGGGAGAAAAACCCAGCAACAATATATCACTTATATATTGAATAATAAGCAGCAACTCGCTTTTTACAATGACGCCCAATCACAAGGCCAATATGATGAGAATATGAAGGCACCTCTCTAGATGCCAATATACAAACAACAATGTCTTCTTTATAATGTCAAACTCCTTGTATATACCGATCTGCTGAAGATATTGTCATGTCCCCATTTTTGGCGAGCATCAGAGATCGTAAGATAAGCCTATCATGAGACCCTCGTAGGCTGATAGAGTGGTTAGAGGGTTGTTTCGGAGCTTGGCTCAGTTTCTGATTGGCAGTTTTGATCAATTGGCTTTCGTTTGGGCTCGATCGGAGACTTTTTGCAGAATTGCTATTTTTAGCAGTTCCTGGCAGTCAGCGTGGGACCCCTGCTATTTTTAGCAGTATGGACTTATGGCATTCAGAATCACTTCCGTTGTCGTCAGCATCAGACGGCTCGAGCATCGAGTTAATAATGAGCGAGATATTAATATTTAATTGTATTAATTAAATATTAATTATTTAATGATTATAATGTAAAGTTATAATATTAAATTATAACTTAAGTGATTTGTCTTGAGGGGTGCGCCCATCATCAGAAAGGGCCAATTAATAATTATAATTTATTATAATTATTTGACGGAGAACTATTGAAAAATTAAAAGAATTAAAAAGTCAAATATTTAAAATTCCCTATCTTTAAGGAAATCGCACTTTTGAGCAATAAAGAGGTTTTGCCTTGGGAATTGAGCCATTATGATATTTTATGAATCGAAAATTGATCAGTGGTAGCCAGAGAACGGAACCTTAGGGTTTGAGTTCGAATTCCTTGGAGAACGAGCCATCTCCATCGGAAGCAATTCAGAGGATGTGAAATAACATCTGATTTATTGCCAGTTGAGAGATTTCTTCATCCAGAAGAAATTACAGAGTTCACAAAGATTTATTTCATCAGGGTTTCAGACAAGTTTCTAATCCAGAAGAGTCTGCAGTAGTGAGGCGCCTATATTCATCATATTCAAGGAATCTTCAGAGGGCCGTACAAGTTATTTATTGCTGCTGTGTAGTATCAGGCCGTACATTTCTGACAGGCCGTACTTGCATGACAAGAGGCGAGTTTGTGTTCTTCAGGAAAAAAACGCCTATCATTTTTGATTACCAGTTTGCACCCTTGGTGGCGCTAGGGTATAAGGAGTTATCTGAGTTTGCCAGACAGGAGGAACAAAGGGGGCCGTACCTCATTTAATTATTTGCTGCTGTCAGCTGTACTTTGCACAGCAGGGCAGTACCTTCACTAAGTCGTACTTTCTCACAGAGGAAATCGCCATTCTTTTTGATCATTCATACTGCACAGTGGAAGGCGTCCAGGCATCTGGTATCTTCTTGCAACTTCTGACGAAGGGAAACACACATCTATATAGCCGTACTGAATTCATTCTTTCCTGGAGCAGCTGAAATCAGGTTCATTGAAATATTGCAAATCTATTGTTTTCTTTATATGCATGTCAAGATCCAGTATTGTAATGATTTGGAAAGTTCAATAAAACCTACTGGTTACTCTTTCGATTAGCTATTAGCTTCTGATAGCAACTATTTGATTTTATTTGAACTTATTATTCAATCCATGCAAAATCGAACTATTGCAATTTATGCTCAAAAAACCAAAAGACAGACAAAAAACCCAAAACCTTCAAAAAAACATTAAAGCCATCAGATACAGAGGAAACGGGGAAACTGGGGTTTTTACAGTGGTATCAGAGCTAAATCCTGCCATCCTGAGGGTTTAGCCATCTTCTGCAGCCGGAACCAGTTTGGGTTTTACCAGGTATTATACATGCAGACGTGCTCTGATTGACAGGCACCGGAGTTTGAGCAGGCAGCCGGGAAACATGGCTGACAGGAATTACAGGACTGATAAAATAGTTAATCTGAGAACAGAGAATCCACATAACCACAGAGGTCAGAAAGGTGCAGAGGTTTTGCATGCACTTAGAGATCTTCGTGCAGGTCAACAGCGGTCCAATGGTGTATTACAGCAGTTGGCAGATGCACTGCAGAGATTAGGTACTCCGAGGAGATCGTCACCACATTGTGACGATGACAGGAGTGTTGCAGGTTCACGGAGAGCTCCTAGGACAGTGTCACGGACAGCAGATAGGCCTACTAGGCCCACTTTCACGAGACAGGAGCCCGATGAGGCCATAACAGGTGAACAGCATGAGGGTTTGTTCGTTGGTACCTTTAGGACAGCGAACGACGAGTGGCAGCTTGTACCACCTGAGTTCAGCGGAAGGAATACTATTGACAGAACACCACAAAACACCGAAAGAGAAGTGGTTAGCATGTTCCAGGAGTATAGCATTCTGCCGCAAAAAATTAAAAAGGAACTCCCTTTTATGAGTTACTTGGATTTGCACCCGAGCCTTTGCCGTAAGACGGAGTTTGCAAGGAACAAATATCTCACTATAGCTCGTGAGTTGTTTACACATGGAACAGATAGAGAATCTACGCATAAGGGTGATACAATCCTTCATGAGAATGATTTGGTTTTTTCCAATCCCTATGAAGTAGGCAGAAATTTATTACATGAATTTGATAAGCGTGCTGATTTGAGTCAAGACAACACTAGCACAGCTTTGGGTAATGATCTACCTACATCGTCCTTGCAAGAGATGACTCAAGAAATATCTACTAAGGAGGCTACTTCTGATTTTTATGACAGCGATGATGAAACTTCGCGTGAGCATGAGCCAGCAGTTGTTTCAGAGATGCAAAGTAACCCTATTGAGTTGTTACGTGAAGAGACTCGAGAGTTGGGTACTACAGATGCAGTTGGTGTTGATAATTTATATCATGGTGAGTCTGATTTTCCGGATCAAACCTTTGAGAACCAGTTAGAGGATTCATACGTTGATATGGAATCCCAGGATCATGCGTTGGATGAGCATGTAGTCACTTTTGGAGTAGAAGCGTGTGAAGATACTGTCATACCAGCAACTTCTACCGTACCAGTTGAGCCATCTTTTGAGGTACCGAGCAGCAGTACCTTAAATGCTGAGGTGTGCATGGATGAAAGCACACATGATGCTGCTTATCATGCAGTGAGCGAGGACGGATCAGCGTCATATCATAGTGCATATGATGAACCGGAAATCTTGTATGGGGGTCGTAAGCTTCAGAATCCTCATCATTTGGTTGGGCAACTACAAGTGAATGATATTATGATTGCCACCGCCCTTGAGCATTTTGACGTTGCTCATCAGATGTTGACTACCTATGGTTGGAGACCGCCTTTGACAGGTGAGCACAGTGATAGTGGTTTTTCCCTTGCAGTAATACATGCACTCCGAGAAGCAATTGGAACGATGAAACAAAACTATCTAAAACTTCTTGCAGACAGGGATTTCCTTCTCGAGTGGGATTGCATTTGTTATGATGCATTGAAGGGAAAGGAGGAACGAATCGATGAGCTCACTCATGAGCGTGAGGTGACTAGGGACTCGTTGCATAGCACCCAGTTGGCTCTTCGAGAGTCGCAGTTACAGATTGAGAGGCTTACTGTGGCGTTGAGTTTAGCACAATCTTCACCACCTTTGGATATAGTTCAGTCTTCCATGGCAACGGTTGGTGAGGAGTATACACCCATGGTTCATAGCAGTGTGGGAGATGTTGAGGATGAGGTTACATCCATCTTGGTCACAGGAGCAGTGGATACAGATAGGATGAGTGCACTAGATGGGAGTTGCAGTGGGCTACGCGTTGCACCAGGTTCTCTTGAGATTAGTCCCGTGATAGGTGATGCAGGGCATTTCATTGTTAGTTCCTGTGACATGGTTGTGGATTCACTAGAGAGTTGTATGACAACCCTCGATACTTGCCCATCTTCACAGCAGATATTCAGAGTCTCATCCAGTTGGGAGATTGGTACTTATGATGATTTGTTTCCCTCTCCTGGAAGCAAATCAATCTTTTCATCCGATGCAGTTGACTATGATCGGCAGCTGGTTGAGCCAAATCAGGGGTACAACTCAGTTTATTATTCTAGCGATTCAGAGATGGATGATTCAGATCAGTATGGAGTGATTGTGCAGTTTGTGAATAATCCATTATTTGAATTTAATGGTGGTTTGATCTATGATAACCCACTCTTCGAGTTGGATGCTGATCGTACTCTTGATGCTAGTTCTTGGTTGGGTGATAATCGGAGTGTTTGGGATTGTTCCAGTGCATCGCAATTCCAAACAAGACTCACAGATGAGTTTAATGAGGTGTACACGGTGAGGAGTGCTTATAGTTTTTCCTTTGATCCACCTGTACATGATTTGTATTCGATGCACCATACTTGTGCACAGGGTGATTCTCTCGGTACCGTCGAGGGGAGTAATTCATTATTGTGTGCAGAGTTACCGTCTTCACAAGATGGGGTTGGCGGCTGCAAGTACTTGACTCAGTTGTCTGTGGGGTATTACTTGCAGGGACAGCAGTCCGTTTTACATCATGCCGATATGTATTTGACAGGGCTTGATACTTCTATGTCGCAGATTTTTCACACAGGTACATGGTTACAGGGCGACTATGGTATTGGTTGGCATGATGGCGTGGACAGTTATCACATCCATGAGGGTTTAGCAGAGGACAGGGAGAGATTCAGGGCAGTGGATGCTTCTAGAAGTTTTAATCTCTGCATGACAGATGGATGTGGATTCATATTGTATTGGGATCCCGGTGGCGACAGCTTTGACACCGAGTATTGGATGGGTCCTATTGGGTTACTTCACTATTCTCAGCATGGTGAAGTTGGAGGCAGTAGAGCGCAGTGGCAGCCTGAGGAGGACCGTCACGACAGACTTTTACGCTGGGTTTGGGATCCAGGTATTGATTGCGCAGTTGAGTTTTTGATGATGCTACAGGAGACAGATCGTGATGTGTGGGACATTTCACAGTTTTTTCTTTTGGGCCTTCCGAGGATCGGAGTTTTCTTTGCAGTAGAGATTGCTTGGGGTCAAGCAATTTTAGGGAGGGCGGACTGTCATGTCCCCATTTTGGCGAGCATGAGATCGTAAGATAAGCCTATCATGAGACCCTCGTAGGCTGATAGAGTGGTTAGAGGGTTGTTTCGGAGCTTGGCTCAGTTTCTGATTGGCAGTTTTGATCAATTGGCTTTCGTTTGGGCTCGATCGGAGACTTTTTGCAGAATTGCTATTTTTAGCAGTTCCTGGCAGTCAGCGTGGGACCCCTGCTATTTTTAGCAGTATGGACTTATGGCATTCAGAATCACTTCCGTTGTCGTCAGCATCAGACGGCTCGAGCATCGGGTTAATAATGAGCGAGATATTAATATTTAATTGTATTAATTAAATATTAATTATTTAATGATTATAATGTAAAGTTATAATATTAAATTATAACTTAAGTGATTTGTCTTGAGGGGTGTGCCCATCATCAGAAAGGGGCCAGTTAATAATTATAATTTATTATAATTATTTGACGGAGAACTATTGAAAAATTAAAAAGAATTAAAAAGTCAAATATTTAAAATTCCCTATCTTTAAGGAAATCGCACTTTTGAGCAATAAAGAGGTTTTGCCTTGGGAATTGAGCCATTATGATATTTTATGAATCGAAAATTGATCAGTGGTAGCCAGAGAACGGAACCTTAGGGTTTGAGTTCGAATTCCTTGGAGAACGAGCCATCTCCATCGGAAGCAATTCAGAGGATGTGAAATAACATCTGATTTATTGCCAGTTGAGAGATTTCTTCATCCAGAAGAAATTACAGAGTTCACAAAGATTTATTTCATCAGGGTTTCAGACAAGTTTCTAATCCAGAAGAGTCTGCAGTAGTGAGGCGCCTATATTCATCATATTCAAGGAATCTTCAGAGGGCCGTACAAGTTGTTGTGCTAGCATGTAGTATCGGGCCCATTACATTTCGGCGAGGCCGTGCCACATAACAAGAAAGCGAGGTTGTGTTCTTGAAACGCCCTCATTTCAAATTACCGGTTGCAGGTGGCGGGTATAAGGAGTTATACGGGTTTGCGGACCGGAGGAACAAGGGCGTCCTCATTTAATTATTTCTTCTTTGTCAGTACTGTGCTTTACCTGACGGTACAACTTCACTACAGTATTGCTTTCTCCATGGAGGAAATCGCTTCATTCTTTTGATCATTCATCTGCACAGTGGAGGGGCGTCCAGGCATCTGGGATCTTCTTGCAACTTCTGACAAAAGGGAAACACACATTTATATGGCCGTACTGAATTCATTCTTTCCTGGAGCGGCTGAAATCAGGTTCATTGAAATATTGCAAATCCATTGTTTTCTTTATATGCATGTCAAGATCCAGTATTGTAATGATTTGGAGAGTTCAATAAAACTTACTGGTTACTCATTCGATTAGCTATTAGCTTCTTATAGCAACTATTTGATTTCATTTGAGTTTATTATTCAATCCATGCGAATAAAACCTTACGGGTATATAAAAACGAAGCGGACAAAACCCAAAACCTTCAAAAACATTAAAGCCATCGGTCCTGGAGGAAGCAGAAACTGGGGTTTTTACATATATCGACCTCCTACAGAAATATGTGAACTCTTTGTGAATTAATTTAATGATTGAATGAAAGGTAGGCGCCTTGCTTATATACATAAGGACGTGGCTCTTCATGAGAGAGGTCGGCCTCTCTCAAGAGATATGAACTTTTACAAAGGGTGGCGATCATTTATTTAGTCGGCCATAATAAATTAAAAAAATATGGATTTAATATGGGTGCCGCTTCACTTGGGACGCATACAAATAAACAAGTAGCCACGACTTTGTTTATTTGTCTTTTAATTAAATCGGTGAAGGATGAGACCCGAACCTAAAACATCAACACTCCCTCTTAGCTAGGGAGGAATCCTTCCAAGTATCCATGTCATGGAGTCTCTCAACATGACATTCACAATGGCTACACCCATTTGTGGAAAAGAGTTCATCACGGAGTCTCGCAGCGTGATATCGTCATGGAGTCACTCAACATGACGTCCACCATGGCTACTCCCATGTGTGGAAAGGAACATGTGCACAAGTGCCCATCATGGAGTCACTCAACGTGATGTCGTCATGGAGTCTCTCAACATGACGTCCACCATGGCTACTCCCATGTGTGGATAAACACAAGTACAAAGAATATATCACAAAGTCTCTCAACGTGATGTTGTCATGGAGTCTCTCAACATGACATCCACCATAGCTACTCCTAGAGGGTGGAAAAAACCACATCTCCCTCTTAGAGATGGACAAGGGCTTCCACCTCAAATTTCTCCATCTTAGAGAAAAATGCATTAACAAGGAGCTACCTCAATTTTTCGTCTCGAGAGAAAATGGCAAGGCTTTCCACCCCACCTCAGATTGTCTTAGAGAAAAGCCGCTAACAAGAACTTCACACTAGAAATTTCTCCATCTGAGAGAAAAAATGCATTAACAAAACCCACCTCCAAATTTTTTCAGTCTGGAGAAAAAAATGCATTAGCAGATCTTCCTTGATGATGTGACTCCTTTGAAGCTCAAATTGCCCGTAACCTCCGGCCTCCTCGTCCAAGGAGTTGCCTCACGATGGTGTGGACTCCTCCCGTATGGTTTCTCCCTCTTGAAGAGCGATGGCAATGACAGCACAGATAGGTTCTTTTCCTCTTTGAGGAGATGTCTCCGGCCTGGCTCAATCCCATAGCTATGACTCATGCTTGATCATTTCTCCGGTTGGCGCGACTTCTCCCAAGATGCCTCAAAACTCTTCCTCTCTGCAATCTCTCATCACCCTCTTGCTCTTCGATCCGTCCTGGAAGCATTTTAGAGAGAGATTACTAATAGTTAAAAGTCCATAGTAGCATAAATCGTTTGGGGAATAAATCGGCAAACCAAAAGTTCAGGATTTTTTGAAAAAATCGGGAATAAATCGGGAAAAAATCGGGAAAAAATCGGATATACAAAAAACTGCAAAAAATTGAAGAAAAACAGTCAGAAAGTAATTTTTTTTTAAATTTAATGGCATTTCCATAGCATACAGACATTGAGAGCAAATAAAATATAGAGTTCAATCCATGAATTATAGAAATTAGATTTTCTTTGCTTATACTCATATCGCTGATCAGTGATTAGTCTGATTACATTGCACAAAACATACTACAACTGCATAAATATCAGATTGTGACAGTTGTCAAAATGTCTATTACAATATAGTTTGTGACTTCGTACAAAGTAAACCTATAAACTAAGTACAAAGTTCCAAAAAATTCAATTGTAGCAAATGACGTGCTATAGGGCAGAAGCTCCTGCTCCCGATGTTGAAGCTGTTAGGTGACCGGTTGCCCGCCGAGCTTCTTCAAGTAGATCATCAGGCACGCTGGCCTCCTCCAAGATATTTACATCTTCAGGCTCAATACAATATTCAAATTCATCATCAGATGTAGCAATCCACTCAGACTCAGGATCAATCTCATCGAGATCAATTGGGGCATCTTCCTCAATAGTACCTGTTTTTGCCCATGTAGAAATTAGTCTTTTCTCTACAAGTGAAAAACACAATGACAACAATTGAAATTGATTGCAAGCGTATTAAAAGTCTCACCTTGAGCTTTCTTTAGCTTCAGGCGGAGGTTGTGGTGAACAAACACCAAGTCATTCATCCGTTTTTGTGTTAAGCGGTTGCGTTTTTTGGAATGTATGTGTTCAAAAACACTCCAATTACGCTCACAAGCGGATGAGCTGCATGGCTGGATCAAAATGCGTATTGCCATCCACCTTAGATTTTTGCATTCGTGGCCAAAAAAATCCCACCATTGAGCTGAAAGTTCAAAGAACATTATATGGAGATGAGTGTCATGTAAGAATATCTTAAAATCTAAGATACATTTAATGATCATGTGACATGAAAAATCAAAAGATTATCAAAATTTTATAGCCTACCTGGTTGGAAGGTCTTTCGGCCTTCCACGGCAACCCTAGAAGAGAGAAAACCCCTTCCTTGCCTGTACAATTGCAACTCTGACATAGCTTCATGCAATCGTTCTTGGTCTGGAAACATTTTGTCCATGCACTTTAACAATCCTTGTGTGATCTCAGCATCAATTTGTCTGAATGAAGAGTTGTAGAACAATGATGGATTGAGAAAGTATCCTGCAGCATGGAGAGGGGAGTGCATCTGTCCATCCCATCTCCTATCTATTATGTCCCACAATGGCATATACCTATCCCTGTCATTTTCCAGCCTACCCCTCGTCACCTCCTTGGCCCTATCCATGGCCTCATACAAGTATCCCATGGGGGATTTATCCCCATCCACTAGCCTTAAGACTTTTACTAGAGGCTCTGAAAATGATACAACTTGTTCAGCCACATTCCAAAAACTAGTAGAATACATGTAATCTGCAATTGCCATGCCATCTGTTTGATTACCAAAGCCAGACTCCATCCACTCTCTTGAAACAAACATTCGTTTCAAATTCATTTTTTGTTGACAAAGAGTCTGTAGTGCAAGAAAATGTGTTGCGAATCTTGTCACCCCTGGACGAACTAGGTCCTTGCCCTCTGTGAAAGACCGCATCATACTCAAAACCCTGTGTGATTATAAATATATTTGGTAACAGAGCGAGCCTTGTGCAGTATCTCCTTAACCCATTCAATTTTCCCAATGTCCTCTAGGGTTAGATCAATGCAATGTGCTGCACATGGGGTAAAAAACATGGAGGGGTATTTTTCTATCAAAAGTCTCCCAGCAGCAACACAAGCAACAACATTGTCTGTAATAAATTGAACCACATTTTCTGGTCCCACTTCCATGACTACCGAGTCATACATATCGAACAATGCAGCTGCAGATTTCATTGTATTTGATGCATCTACAGATCTCAAAAAAACAGTGCCAAGATCAGAAGAGACAAGGAAGTTGATGAGGGTTCGGTTCCTTCTATCTGTCCATCCGTCTGACATAATGGTGCACCCACTATTAGCCCACTCTGATCAATGCTGTTTAAGAATATCTTTGACATCGTTTACTGACTCATTGAGCATACTAGTCCTCAATGTCTGATAAGATGGGGCTTGAAACCCAAGACCTACAACTGCAAGAGCATCAACCATAGCTTGCCAATATGGAGATCTGGCAACATGGAATGGCAAGCTCGAGGAGTACCAAAAATTTGCAATGGCCTTCTTCGCTTGATCGTGGACATTCTTCCTCCATCCTGTACTCTCCAAAGTAGTTTGTGATCCTGGTGTAGTACGAGGTTGGAAGAAAGCATCAATGTTTCCTCCACCTGTGTTTGGGCCATGTGCTGTAGAAGGTGTTGATCCGGATTCCCTACAACTCCCATGCCCACCAGCCTCCTCATCCAAGTTATTCCTCTTTACACTTGCAGAATTAGAACCTGTTTCAACTCCAGTTCTTGCTTTTTTGGCCTTATTCTCAGCGATACCATAAAGAGCTTGTTTCGCCTGATATGTGACATCTGCAGGGCATTTTGTGCAAACGGTGGTGTTATTACCTGGTTCTTTTGACAAATGCCATTTGAACCGATAAATTCCACCACCGACGTCATCCTGGCACCAATTGCATTTAACCTTTGCACTACCATCAATTGGTGTGCAATGTGTCCATGCAAAGTCTTTCGGACGCGGCATTGTGATCACTGATCAAGAATGAAATCTGCAAAAGCATTTTATTTCACTCGTAAGATAAAATTGAAATAACAATATAGTAATTTGAAAATACGGTAAATATTTTTAAAATAATATAACAATCATGATTATTATAAAATATAACAATCATGATTATTATAAAATAATAATTGCATTTTAAAATTATATTTTATACAATAATTTTAAAATAAAAATAAAGCAATATTATTTAAAATTTTAAAATTTAAATAGTAAATAATAATAAAAAATTAAAATAAATAAATAAACTTATTTAAAAATAATACAGTATTTTTTAGTATTATACTATATAATATTATTAGTATTTTTTTTTAATTTTCAAATTCAATATTAAATATTATACTAAAAAAAATTAAACTGTATATAAAAAATTATAGTAAATTAAAAAAATACAGTTATTCAAAATCTAACTCAAAACCCTAAACAATACTAAATTAAATTATTTATAATTTTATTCAAAGTTCTAAAGATTTAGGGAAAAAATTCGTGAAAATGCATGAAAAATGCGTAAAAATGCATACAGAATACTTAGTATTTAGGGAAAAAATGCGAAAAAAATTCAGGCCTACCTCCCGTGCGTGTGAACTTTGAAGAAGAAATGCCGTGCAGGAAGAAAGGGCGTCGATTCTTGTCTGATCTCCGTCGCGTTTTCTATTCCAGTCGGCCTCTGATGACGTCCGTCGCGTTTTCTGTTCCAGTCCGCGTTTTCCAGCAACATATACAAATTTCGGGCAACTTTTAGGGTTTTTATGTTTGCGCGAATCTAATGTTAGGTCGGCAGGTTTAAAACGCGATTTTCTCCAGATTAAAACGCGTTTAAAACCTGCAAAAAATCGTTGACGTTAGTCAACGTTTTTTTCAAAAAATCGGGGAAAAAATCGTCCAGCCTGCAGATTTATTAAAAATCGCGATTAATCGGGTTTAATCGCAGATTTATGCTTCTTTGGTTAAAACTACCCTGAAGAAATACCAATGCTAGAATCATACATGATTCACTATCTCAATGTTATAGCATGAATTAATAACTACATAAAAAATTCATGAACATTATTCAAACATGAAATACTTATCTCTTTACAGCCCAGATCTGATGGATACAGATTCAAATTGATTTTTCTGCATACTCAGAAATTATATCAGATCCGTCAAAATAGGCATTACCACTGTATCATCACATCTCATTTATTACTCATAAAGTTGATTATCAATAGTGCATCAACCTCTCACAATACACCCAACTCTAGGCGCAAGAAGTTCATGTGATTTCAAAATACAAGCACTTATCTTATAGCAGCTTTAACATACTGCAATCTGTATACTCCTCTTTTAAAAAGGGCACCAACAAACACATTGTTATCCCTTTTTGCACACTCTGCGAAGAGTGTAATGAAGGTGGACTCTGCTGCACAATACCTTTCTTTCACAGTCCACTCCATTTTAAGAAACACCATTCACGAATGTGGCTTCTGTTCAAAACTTCTGAATCAGCTCTCAATATGCATTGCAGCCAGTCACATCTATTACTATGAATGCAATAGGCTCCGATTGGTGAGGGGCGAGAGCCAGAGGCTATGCAGCCACGAGCAAATTTGGAGTCACTCCAAATGATAGTTGCTATACTTAGATCTGAATATAGACACGAATGTTCAGGCCCTAGATGCTAGATCTTTTCCACTTATCCGCCTCTAATACAGTCGTCTCCTCTTGAGTGCCACGCCAGTAGACTATGTAAGATTCAAAGCCTTCCAAAAAATGAATTCAAGGAGAATCTGCTTAATTAAATCTGATCGGATCTCTTCTTAAACCCGCTCTGATACTATGTTAGTTTTAGGATCAGAAATGAATAAGCAGAAAAACACAGAATAATGACATCACATGAACAATAGAACACAACACATATCTTGGGAAAACCCTTCTTGAGGGAAAAACCAGCTCTTTTGTATATTTGTACCCCAAAATTAAAAATTTTTGTTACACTTAGACATTTTGAGAAAATGAGTAATAATCTTATCAAAATGATCAAAAAGGTCCAAAATTTGGGTGTGCATAATATTTGCATGGGGGTTAAAACACAAAATTTTCAATTCTGAGCGATACGGAGTGCAGAAGCTTAACCTACAACCGGTCCTGGGTTTTCATCCTAAATTTTGGGCTTGCTATTTTTTAAATTTTCTCGAAATAGTAAAGTTTTTACGAGTTTCTAAGGTTTCTTCGGGCGGATCGTAAAAATTTCTAAAAATAATTTACAAAATGATTGGTCCGTAGTCAGTGATTTTGATTGGCTCAAATATGTCCGTGTCAGTTAGTGCTGATCGGAATCTTAAAATAATCAGTTTTGCCCTCTGGAATTCTTGACTTTTTGAGCTTATGCTCTGGAGTTCAAGGATTGTTTGTCAATGGAATGTCAGCGCGAGCGTCCGGTTTTAGCATTCAAAACTTCCAGCAGAAAGTGAAATGATGAACATGCACGAGGATCGAGGAAGAAAATTGAAAAGTCATGAAAATTTTCTAAGTCTGCTAAGTTTGGGCGCCCCAGTTGAAGAAAGGCGCCCACCTTTTTAGGGCATCAGATGAAGAAATTAGGGTTACGGTCTCCAATGGAAGTTGCTCAATTTTCAGTCAGCTTCGCGATGGATATCCCCGTCAGAGCATCTGATGATCCAGTCTCCGGCAAATTCAAGTCAAAGTAGAAGGTATAAAGTGAAAATCTGAAACTTGAAGTTGAATAAATTATGAATTTTTCTAAGTCTGGAGAAACTGGGCGCCCTAAGAAGAGAAAGGCGCCCAACTTTCAAGGATGCAGACAGAGGAATTTGCAGTCGAAGCTATAACGGGATGTCTTCAGAATTCAACTGGCTTTGCAGTGAGCTATTCAGCACGACAAACGGAGCTCGCAGTCATCAGATTCAAAAGGCTGAACAGAAGGTCCGACGAGAGGTGAAAAGAGATTCAAAGCAAAAGTGAAAAAGGTGAAAAATAAACTAAGTGTTGGTAAACTGGGCGCCCCCAGTCAAGATAGGCGCCCAACCTTTTGAAGGGTGAAAGTTCACTTTTTGACCAACGTGTCTCCAGAGGACCCCCCTTCATTCTCCGTCAGCTTCGCAATGAGCACAGCCATCAGTCAATCCGACGCCCGGAGCTCAAGATTCAACAAGGTCGCCCGAAGAAGTGAAAGACATGAATAAATTGAAGATTTTTCTAAGTCTGATGAAAGTGGGCGCCCCCCTTGAAGAAAGGCGCCCAAGCTTTAAAGCCTTCAGATGATGGAATTTGCAGAAGTAGCGTCCAAGAAGGCCTCGCCAAAATCAGTCTGGCTATCGAAACTTTTCAGGCGAACTGGATGCAAGTCATGCTCCCGGTTGGGAGACAAGAAGGAGAAGAACTGAAGTCGGGAAAATGGCTAACCTTTGGAGATTGGGCGCCCCTGGAAAACCTCCCATGGTGGAGTGAGATCGCAGGTTTTAGCGGGAAATTGCCTCGAACATGTCTCTTGAACCAGTCCGGCTCATGATGAACCCCTCGGCTACTTTGTCAGATGAAGCCAATCAAATCAGTGGCGAAGTGGCATGTTGAAATTGAGAAAAGTTGAAAAAGTGAGAATTTTGACTAACACTGGTGAAGTTGAGCGCCCCTCTTGGAGAAAGGCGCCCAAACCTTCATGCCTTAGAAGATTTTTGAAGATTTTCAAAATTTCAAAATTTGCTTGAGAAGAAGATGGCGTCCAAACTTGAGAAGCTGAGATTTAGGGTTTTGAAAATAAAAGCAGGAAAAAAAAGCAAAACCTAAAATCGAACCCTAAGTCTATTTAACACTTCTTTTCAATGTATTTTTCATTATTTTTGCAGGTAGCATCCAGAGGAGAAAGTTGGAGCAGCAAGTTTGAAGAATTTTTGTGATTAAAGAATTCATAGTTGCTGGTTTATCAATTTTGACCAGCAAGGCATAAACCACCTTTTCAAGTTTTATTCGAGAAGATCAGATTTTTTCTTGAGGAGGCCAAAACTTTCAATTTTCAGTTATCTGAGTCTTTTGCCTCCACCTTAAAAGTATTTCAAAACTTCGTAAGTTGCAGCAAATTTTTATCTGCTACATTTCTTTGCATATGGGTAAAACCAGTGCATTCAAAATTCAACCATCTGGTCACTGTCCAGTCTTCTGAAGAAACCCATATCATGACTTTTTGAAAACCTAGGGTTAGCTTCTTTCAAATCATGTCGAGTTTTGCAAATCAATCAGCTGGGTCCGACTACCTAGCGATAGCCAGACAAAAGCAGTGCAGCTTTTTTGGGGAAAAATTGAAGAAATTAGGGTTTGCTGCTTTTTCAGTCAAAATTCAAGATTTTCAAAAATGGACGATCTGGGTTGTCTTGTATCGTCATTCTGAACAAAACCCATATCTCAGAAAAAAATTTCAAAAAATTCGTCCGTTGAAGCACAAAATCAGCATTCTAAAAATAGAAATTGTTCAAGACTTGTCTGAACCAGGGCGAGTTTACAGTCATTCTTCGAGTTTTCTGAAATGGAGTACACTCCTAATGTTTTCAAGTCCGAATCAGCACTTTTTCACGATTACATCAAAACAGCTGAGACAGACTTGCATCATGTCAAGCCGGTGTTCAACCTACACGCCTTGGAGAGAGCAACACTTTAATCAGAACTGGGTCATTAAGATCTCGCAGCAACATCAGCTATCTTGATTCAGGCAGGTTCGTAATCGCTTGCATTAAGCATTACAAGCGGCTTCTCGGGAAGTTGAAATTATTGGATAGCGGGTTGTTCGGTTTAAAGCCTGACATGGTTGAAAAGTGTTTTTCCATTCCCCCATGGCCTGAAAGTGTGACTCTTTCGAGGGATGAGTGTGAAAAGATGTGGAATATGCATAAGGACAAATACAGCAAGAAGATTGCCCAGAGATGGATGAAAGAAAAACATAAGACATTGCCCAAGAATGTCGGACGAGGGGAGTTCAAGGACGAGGTCGCCATCATCATCACTTTGCTCAACAGGGTCACTGGTTCCGAGGATGCCACCAAGTTCCAACCTTGGATGTTTTATACCATACCTCACATTATGAAGAAAACCGAGTTTTATGACTGGCCTACTTTGATTAGTGACTGCCTACATCAACAAATAACAGAATATTTCCAGTTTCATGTATTTCACATGGTGTCATATCTAGTCTACCTGGTGGCCTATCAAGGTCAATTCAGAGGATTGAACACCGAGGGATCTTTGAGCGGTCAACACATATATAATTATTATCCTCAGCTGGAGTTCACAAAGTCGTTGCACCACTACAAAAGGGTGAACGAGGCATTCTTGATGTACACGGTGCGTGACTTAGACAATGAATTGCACGTCCGCATCTCTTCAGTTGCTAGGGCAGCAATGGCGGAATGGGCAGATTGGTTTATACGGTTTCCTACCTTTACCTATCTCAGGGTTTATGGTTATTCAGGTGCCCCGCTCATGTTGCCGAGGTATCCGTCAGATGAGGTCATCTTCATGGAATTCTTGAGGCAAGCTCACGGTGTTCATACAGTCTTGAGAAATTGAAAGAAACCCTCTCTTCACTTTCCGTTAGGGTTTAGGTGTTTAACATGGGACTGCTGCAGATGCCGAGGACAATTGGAGAAAATTAGATAGAGACCGGTCTCAAGCCCCTCACGATTGAGGCGTCCATTTGATCCTCATGGTGTCGCTGGCGGTTTGGAAAAAGGGTACAATCAACGCCACGCGCCAGAGATTTTTGGGCGCTTGCTGAGATGGGTTTGAAATGCAGGCGTGAATTACGGCGGGTTGTTTCTCCATCGGATGAAGATTGTTAAATAGAAGACATTGAAGGGACTCTCGATGATGATGAGATGTGGCTACCGTGTACACTCAGAAAAGAATCGAGGATCAGCCTCTTCCACAAGTTAATTGGGCAAACAAGGAATCTCTTTCAGTTGAAGACAGAACAAGACAAGTCATTGAGTATAGTAAGGTTTTCTTAGTGCTTAAAAGAAAGAACTCTATTCCAGTAGCAGAGCCGCCAAGGATAATTCCCTCTTCTTCTACAGCACAGTCAAAAGGAAAGGGTAAAAGTCAGTCTCAAGATGGCGTCAAAGGATGTAGATCAAATAAAAATGTAAAGAGAAGGTTGGATTTCTCAGGCATAGTCATACAGGAACAGCCTACGGTTGATTCAGAAGTTCCTCTTGACGAGCCCATACCTCAGAATGAAGCAGAGGAGCCACCTTCAACACATGTTCCTGTACCTTTGACGGGTTCGTCACCAATTCATATTGATCTTGATATCGAAGATGATGAAGAGATCGCAGCAGTACCTCCTGAGGAAGTTAGTAAAGATACTACGGTGTCTTGGCTTGAGAACTCCTTAGGAAGGGTTAGGAGAAGGCCTTCATATCAAGTGAGTGTTGATGATCTCGATAATATTTATCAGGAACCCCCTAAGAAGAAGGCAAAGAAGCAAGTTCACTTTGATAGGAATCCTGATAACGAGATTGTTGTAGAGACTGTTGTGCCTCCAGAAGATAAGAATAGAGATGAGGTGAACATGGATGATTTTGTAATGGTCAAGGCTAATCTTGGTAGAAATACCAGACATGCAGATTTGAGTCTCTTCAAAGTTGTATCCGAAAACCTACATGAAAGAGTGCTTAAAGATGGAGAAGACAAGGCAGCCCTCAAGGCCGAAAATCAGCAGCTTAAGCTTTTTATTTCTAACCTTGCTCGTGGTTCTTCACAAACGACTCAGTTGCTGCCCCAGGTCTTAGAGACACCAGCTGATCACCATCAGTTAAGACAGCTGGTCATATGTGGGAAAGAGACTCAGGAGTGGATCGAGAGCTTCATTGTCAGAGGAAAGGAGATCTTGGCTCGGATGTTCCAGTTGAGAGAGAATGCTCATAAACTTCGTCAAAGCATCCAAGGATTTGAACAAACATGGGCTGAAGTAAAACCTAGGCATGAGATTATCATTGCTGATTTAGACACAGCCTACGGTTCAGCAGTTTCAAAGGAGCATAAAAGACAAATCCTTGCTTGGAGAGAGCGTCATGTTTTCAAAGTTAAAACCTATGAGAGGATATCTGAAGAATTCATTACCTACTGACAAAGGGTGGTTGAAGCTCTCCTTTTCATCAGCGAATTTGTCATAGAGATCCCCTCTCAGTACAGTTTTGAAGATGGTTCTTATGTCGGGTTTGAGGAGGTGCAAAATCAGTTCCAGAACGTTGTTCAAAGTTGCAGCCCAGTTGGCGGAAGGATAGGTCATGTTTCAGTGATGTCAGCAAAGTTCAATAAAGCGGCCAATGAGATTGAAGATTTCCTAAGATCTATTGAAGATGCCGAAGATATTCTTGAAAAGCGGTGTTTTGCTGTTGATGGTATAGATGCACCGAACCGGGACACAATCTCAAACTTCCTAGCGGATGTGATCGAGCTTTAAAGCAGCTTTCTTCTAGAAGCTTTCTTTCCCGCTTTCTTTCTATTCTTGGAATCATCCTTATCAATTCTTTGAGGATAGAAAGAAGATAAGATGTAATAATTTAAGATTTCCGCTTTTCTTTTAGGGTTTTAGATTTAACATCTTGTTTCTAGATTTATTAATAAAAGCTTGCTTCTTGAGCAAGCTGGTTAATAAACAAGGAGATTTAGGGTTCCCTACTCCTCTGCTTCTCTATAAATAAGAGCCTTTGCTCATTTAGTTTCTTTAACGGTTATTGTCATAGCAAATTGCGAGCCTGAATTGCAGCAAGTTGTTATTCAGTTTCAGTTCACTTAGTTGGAACCGTGCTTATGAGAACAAAACGCTGAGCCTATTGTGCCTTCTATTTGTTGCTCAAGTATTGTTCATTGTGTTCCAGCAATTGTTAAGCCTCTTTAATAACGAGTTAGTGAATTGCTGTTTTCTATTATGTTAAGAATAAGTTTGCAAGCCTCCTTGCTTTGCAATTTCTTTATTCAAAATATGAAAGGAGTTTTTATTTTAGAATTTGAAATGTAAAATCATGAGCCTCTTTGCCAGTCTTAAAATCTAGATTTCGTTATCAATATTTATGCTTTCATAGATGCTTTATTTCAACTACGAGTGAAGTGTATAGGTGTTTGTTGAGAGAGAGATTATTTAAAATATTTTTATCAGAAAATCCTACCTTATTAATTTCTAACTTCTCTTTGCTACGCTGTACTTA
Organism: Sequoia sempervirens; assembly: GCA_007258455.2. NCBI lineage: Eukaryota > Viridiplantae > Streptophyta > Pinopsida > Cupressales > Cupressaceae > Sequoia > Sequoia sempervirens. The sequence continues at coordinate 17,147 of VDFB02050072.1, read as the reverse complement.
GAGGTTGAACGTCTTTAGTCTAAGTTAAGTATTGAGCTTCTTCCAATCTACATTTGTGTTACTAAAAAACCTTGTCTTCCCTAAATGATCCAGATAGGCAACTTGGTTTAGTTTACTTTCTTTCAAACACCATCAGCAGAGGAGCTTCCCTCTAATTTGAAGAAGGAAGCGGTTTATGCATGCATGGCTGTCCGTTTTCAAATCCGCATTCAGTGCTGATTGCTTATGCTAATCTCATATTTTGAATAATAAGCAGCAACTCGCTTTTTACAATGAGGTCCAATCACAAGGCCAATTTGATGAGAATATGAAGGCACCTCTCTAGATGCCAATACACAAACAACATTGTCTTCTTTATAATGTCAAACTCCTTGTATATACCGATCTGCTGAAGATATTGACCTCCTACAGAAATATGCGAACTCTTTGTGAATTAATTTAATGATCGAATGAAAGGTGGGAGCCTTGCTTATATACATGGGGACGTGACTCTTCATGAGAGAGGCTGGCCTCACTCAAGAGATACGACCTTTTACAAAGGGTGGCGATCATTTATTTAGTCGGCCACAATAAATAAAAGAAATATGGATTTAATATGGGTGCCGCTTCACTTGGGACGCATACAAATAAACAAGCAGCCACGACTTTGTTTATTTGTCTATTAATTAAATCGGTGAAGGATGAGACCTAAAGCTAAAACATCAACATCAGAATTATTCTCTTTTTCCTCCTAAACCCAATGATTGTGTAGATATTTGCATGTTAAAGATAGGTGAAATACCTATTCCATTTAGTAGCTCAATTTCACTGGTTTTGCCTATATATCACCTAGAATGGTGTTTTGCCTATGCACCTGTTCATTGAATTGTTGTAGGCAAATTAAGCTTGTGCCAAAACCAAGTCCCACAATTTGAACTTTTCACCAACTAGATACTTCAACAAATTACCCAAACTCCTGTTTACCACCTCAATGTTATTGTGTATGTATGATAAACCAAACTGAAATTTAATTTGGTTCCCAAGTTCCTCCAAGAATGGCACACAAACTTAACATCTCTATCTAGAACTATGCTCTTTAGTAGCAAGTGAACAAATTGGCAATGTGAGAAGCATCTCTAGTCTTTTGACAAGCAACAAAATGCACCATCTTAGACATCCTATCTACCACAACAAAGATTGAATCATATCTCCTCCAAGCTCTAGTTAGCCCAAGCACAAAATCCATGTTGATATCCTCCCAAGGCTTGTGTGGTACAATTAGTAGTTGATAGAGATGGGTATATTGGGTACTTTCTTTAGCACACTGACCAATGTGATATCTCTGAACAAATCAATGAAAATATGGTTGTTAGCATTTTAATTTGTTCCTTTTAAGAAAACACAAAACAAAACAACTTGTTAGGTAAAATCTTTCTTTCAATTTTAAGGTAAAGCTCTCTTTTGAAGATTGAAGGAAATGACAGTATTCCCTTAACATAGAAAATTGAGATAAACTTTTTAAGCTAGTGGGATTTCTTTCAGTATGCAATATAAACAAAACTAATACAAACCTATTTTTTGTTCTCAGGTTGGGGTACAAGGCTTTTCATCACTTGTGCACAAGATGATATTTTAATATTTTTTCCTAATATGGAAGCCCTAAACAATTAGTGAATGCTCACTTGTAATGTTCCCTTTCCAGCACTAGTCCTTTCTGATATTGTTAGCCTATTTCAAAGGCCCTTAGGCTAGTCAAAGGCTGAATTAGGGTTTCCTATTTTCTAGGAGGTATCTTTTTGAGTTTTTCAGGGGATGGTTGTAGGAGTTTGCTAGTATGTTTTTGGGTCTTTCAGGGTTTTCAAAGAGCTTCAGTGGGGTGTTGTAATGTCCCCTTTTAGCGTGATCTTGTTTTGTGATGGTTAACCTATTATTTTGATTCTCATAGGCTAGTGTGTTGGATAGAGGATCTCAATGGTAGAGTATGGTGGATATTGTCGTTTCCACCCCTTTAGTTCAGTGTTGGGCTCAGTGCAGGCCTTTGTAGTTCAGTGTTTGCGTGCTTCTGACGACACATTAAAACACTGAGAATTGAGGGAGATATTAATATTTCAATGGTTGGGTATTTTATTGTCTATTGAGATATTATAAAGTTATTATTTGACTTTACAACATATTAAATCCCACTTGAAATATTTGTACTTTATGACTTAAATGTTAAAGTGAATATTTAAATTCACTTAAGTCATTTATTTGGGCGCCCAACTATGGAAAAAGGTATTAAATACATTTTAAATGTATTTTAATGCAAAAGTGGCGTCTCTTCTTGGAAGTCGTGCCTTATTGAGGTTATAAGGCAAATGAAGCAAATCAACCTCATTATGTTATGATTATTTGACTTTGCTTTAAAAATTCTCTGTGATTTTTGTCTGAGGGCAAGGGTTTCAAGATTTCTTCATTGGAGAGCGACAATTCTTCATTGATTTGTGATTGTGAGACTGTGAAATACTAGTTGAATGGTTGCTACTGAGGGAGCTTCATACAGGAGTTCATCTATGCTTACATCTGAGATTTCTGTTCAGTATTTACCAGTTTGCAATAAGGAAGAGGGTTTCTTCATTAGGGACACCATCTTCATCTAGTTTCCAGCTTTCAAATAAGAGACTTCATCATCTTGCAAAGGCCATACCATTGCTTTGGAAGGCGTGTCACCTGGGGATAGGTGTGCGAAGTAAGAGGTTAAAACGCATCTCTTTTGGCTCTTGTTTGGACTCCATCCTAGGCGTCCAACCTTCTCAGCATCTTTTCTCCAGTTTATGTGTGGGAAAAAGTAGACCTAGGATCCAGGCGTGGCTATTTGTCAGTTCCAGCATATCTTGCCTGACATGCTCAGATCCATCTTATTTAATTGTTCTAGAGGTTTCCAAGTATGCTGTTTATATGCAATCTCTTTGTATGAATTGCCAGATCTTCAATAATATTGCAATTGTTCCATAATTCCTTGTATTTTCAGTTTACTTCCATTTTTATGCTTGGCGCACCTACTTCTGTCTAAAATTCTTCTTAAAACATTCAAAAACACAAAAACAAGTCAGTAAAAGTCAGAGGTTGAGTTGGAGCCAGTTGGGCTCATCACATGTGTCACATGCATTTTCATTAGTGACTATTGTTGGATGTATTATTTTTTAGTAAGTTGCGACGGCTACCTGGAATGTGCTCAAATGGTGTTTGGAGTCACTATTTTTAGCAGTATGCTATTTATAGTAAGTGCTATTTCTGACATTGTGGTTTGGTAGCAGTTCAACACTCAGTTACTATTTTTGGCAGTATGGCAATGCAGTATTGGTAGAGGCTTCTCCAGCTTTCTTGGAGTTCAGAAAAGGAAGTTAATAACTTAAGTTATATTATTTTCTAATGTTGCTTTTTGGCGCCCCATGCCTAGGCTTATAACTTAAGTTGTTTTTAAATGCGGGCCTCTTATGTGGACGTTCAAATTGGAAGATTATTGCATTTTAAAGGTTTAATATTGCCAAGTCAAGTGGGATGCCAAGTTTGATAAGTCAAAGATGAGTCTAAAGATTATTTTGTTCCTTCTCATGTGGGCGTCCCTTCTTGGAGGGAATTGAGGATTCAAAATTCTGGGTTTAAGCTTATAAATACAACCCCTCTCCCTCTCATTTGGTGATCCAATTTTATCATAACGAAGTGTTGTCGAAATCATTTCAGACTCTTGCTTCGAGGTTGATATGCCTTCTAGTTCTTCAGTTTTGAGTTTGCAAGATAACTCCTAGTTGAACAGTGGATGCTACTTCATTTAGAGGTTGCAGATTGAGCTTCATTGGTGATGGCTTCTTTCATGTTTTTCGATTTTGTGGGTTTTGATGTTTTCTGACATTTTGGTGTGGTTTTGAGTTAGTTTCCAGTTTGATGATCATTTTGGAGTGTTTCTATCAGTTTTCTGGTTGCTGGTTTGTGAAGGGTTGAAGTAAATTTACACTCATGCTGTTCTGAGGAGTTGGTACATTTTTGTGGGTATTGGCTCATTGTTTTCCTAGCTCTTGGGCGCCCCTTTGCCTGGAGTTTCATATTTTTTGGAGGTGAGCCTGAGTATTGCTAGCTGGTTAACCTCCCTAGAGGGCCGAACTATTTGCTGGAGGGGTCTTGGGAAGCATGCTAGAGATTTTCAGACCTTTGGGTGGTGGCTTGCTACTTGATATTAGACACCTAGCTAAGAAGGATCATTTGCCACTGATTTGAGGTCATTTTGCGGATTTTGGAGAGAGTTATGGAGTTTTCTTGAGGTTTTAGGTTCGCTGCTCTTTCATATCAGATTGCTGTTGCAGTGAATCAGGCCTGGTAATTTCATTGTTTAATAATATTTTCATGATGCTTTATCATTGTAATGTTGTAAGGAGAAGCATCTGATACTTGGGCATTCATATTGCTTAGTTTATCCTCATGATATATTGTAAAAGACTCCATCATGTAATACTGATATAGTAGTACTTATCAACTTTCTCTTTTCAATATTTTGTATTACACTCTTGCTGAATAAGTGGTTAAGTTTTTGCTTTACTTTCTATTGCCTGTTGAAAAGTGGAAGTCGCTGGCTATTCTGCCAAGTTCTTTGCTTTACTTTACTTTCCTATAGCCCATTGATAAGTGGAAGTGGTTGGCTTTGCCGCCAAGTATCTACTTTTCTCTATTGGCTGGCTTGCCGCCAATAACTCTTGTACTTCCAGTATTTTTATATTGTAATTAGATCCCCTTACACCGTATGCTCTCACCTTGCCCACTCTGGGATCTGGGTGATCATAAAGTGAGGGGTTGCTTCCAATTTGCTTATCTTTACATTGAGCTAACGTTGACGGGTGAAGTTTGTGTCAAAAAAATTGGGAAAAAAGTAAGGGGGTATATTTCAGTGGTATTAGAGCTGGTCATCCTGCTAACCTGTGCTTTCAGTGCTTACAGTTGATAGAAGTTCTCTATGAGTGATAGAGAAGCCAAATATTACAACAGAGAGCAGAAGAGACAATAGTTTCAGACCCCGTTAGTTCCCGTTGAGGATACTTTTTTAGAGGTTCTCATAAATCGGGATATAGCAGTTGAGAACATGGCAGATAAGAAGGGACCAGCCTGAGAGGAAATTGTTGATGCTAGAGTTGAGAGGAAGTTTGATACTATGGACTGATGTCCCAGATGTTGGCCAAGATGAATCAGAACATGACTCCCTTTCCACAAAATCCAAATACTGAAACAAGTGCCTCCAATGTGAATCCAAATGGGAGACCTATCAGTCAATATGTTGAAATGTCGAGAGGATCAGCCCCTAGACCTCTTTTTGCTACCTTTACTCAAAAGGAGGAACCACCTACTGAGCCTGAAGTACCGATCCCTGATGAAGTGAGGAATAGCTACATGGAATATGCTTCCCTTCTTGTAGAGATCTGTGAGATTTTATCCTTGGACCAATACATGAATCAGAAGAAGAGAGGAGGCGGAAAATCTGAGAATTGTGCTCCTATGCCTCTAAGGGATTACTAGCAAGCCCTTGGGAAGGTTAGCTTGGCCCATTTTGATGGAAGTGATAAATGTTAAGCAAGATCATGGGTCCAGAAGCTTGATAATTACCTCTCATTGAGGCCAATGCTAGAACAAGATGCCATCAAGTTTGCTACCTTACATTTGGATGGGGCTGCCCATGAGTGGTGGTATCACAGTTTGGTCAGTTTTGGCCATAACCTTATTGTTACCTATGAAGAGTTTACCAACAAATTCATTGAGAGATTTGACACCAAAGATCCTGAGGCGAAATTTCATGAGCTTGCACAGTTGGAGCAACATGGCTCTCTTGACACATATTGCAGATTTTTAGAGGCTTTCCGTGATAGTGCCCAACATCACCAAAAGGAGGTTTGTAGTCCTATTTTCTAAGGGACTAATGGACCCATTGAAGGGGTGGGTGAAGGCTTTCGATCCACCAACACTTGCAGAAGAAATCAGGAAATCTAGAAGCATGGAGTTGGCTGCCCCAAGGCCAATATTTCAGTCCAAGCCTTTTGCTCACAAGAAGGATAAGAAGCATTTTTCAAATCAGACCAAATAGTTTCCTTCTCGGATGGATGATGACCTCCGCAATGAGCTTCGAAGGATGAAACTATGCTACACTTGCAAGGAACCATGGACCTCGGGTCACAAGTGGTTTGAAAGAGGCAAATCTCATCACATGGAGGTGTATTTTGTTGACGGATCAGAATCTGATATATCAGAACAACAGTCTGATTTTTTGGAAAGAGAAGAGGAAAAAGCTCCAGAAGAGATGGGAAAGGACCAAGAAAGTGGGGGTGCATTTGTCCAACTTTCTAGTTTTCAAAAGAATGTCTTTCGAAGTTCATGGAGTGCTTGGAGGGCAGCAAATTGTTGCTCTAATTGATACATGAGCAACACATAATTTCATTGACGAAGGAACTGTTGCTAAGAGAGGCATCAAGACAGAAGAATTCAAAGGTTTCAAGGTCATGGTGGCTGATGGCTTTACTATTTCTTGCATTCGCAAGTTCTCCAATGTCTATTCAGTTGGGTAACTATGAAGTCAAAGATGGCTTCTATGTTGTGAGCATTGGAGATATTGATGCAGTGCTTGGCATTCAGTGGCTGCGATCTCTCGGAGAGGTCACTTTGAATCCACAAACCATGGAGTTGAAGTTCACATCAAATGGGAAGAAGGTGGTGTTGAGAGGGATGCCAAATGGAGGCCCTCGTATTGTGTCTTTCAAAAGGATGGAGAGGCTGATTCATAATGACTAGGTTGAGTGGGCAGTAGGGTGTTTGATCAGGCCGTCCAATCCTATAGAGGATAAGAGACACTTCCATCTTGATGTTTAGTCCTTGATCACAAAACGGAGTAAGGTATTTGGCAGTATACTGCTTGGGAGATCTCCTAAAAGGGGGATTGAGCATGCCATTGAGCTTGAGGAAGGTGCTAAACTGGTCATAACTACTCCATACTAGTATCTGAAGAGACAAAAAGATGAGATAGAGAAGGAAATCAAAGAACTCTTGGACATGGGTCACGTTCGGCCAAGCAAGAGTCCTTTCACTTCTACAGTGGTTTTGGTGAAGAAGGATGGTACTATGCGCATGTGCATAGACCATCGGGCCGTAAATCATAATACAATTAAAAACCGGTATCCCATTCCTAGGATTGATGAGCTCTTAGATGAGCTACATGGAGCTGTCTACTTTTCCAAGATAGATCTCAGATCAGGCTACCATTAGATTAGAATGAGAGAAGCAAATATTGAGAAGACTGCTTTCAAATGCCACTTTGGGCATTTCAAGTTCCTAGTCATGCCCTTTGGCTTGACTAATGCATTGGCGACCTTCCAGTCCTGTATGAACAGGATATTTCAGAAATAGTTGAGCAAGTTTGTGCTTATCTTCTTCGATGACATCCTCATCTATAGTAAGTAGTAGGAAGAGCATCTCAAGCACTTGGAGGAAGTTCTTAGCATCTTGGAGTTAGAATCATTGTTTGCTAAGGAGTCCAAATGTGAATTTGGAATGACCAAGCTTCTCTATCTTGGGCATGTGATCAGCTCTAGGGGAGTTTGTGTTGATCAAGAGAAGATTAAGGCTATCTTGGACTGGCCTCCTCCAGAGAACCTCTCTCAGTTGAAGGGTTTTTTGGGACTTTGTGGTTTTTACAAGAGGTTTGTGAAGGGATATTCTCAGATGGCTGCCCCTCTTACAGATCTCACCAAAAAGGGGGCATTTGCATGGTCTGGAAAAGTACAAGTGGTCTTTGATAGATTCAAATAGCTCATGAGTTCATGTCCCGTTTTGGCCTTACCCGACTTCTCCAAGCCATTTGAGTTGTAGTGTGATGCTTCAGGGGAAGCTGTTGGTGATGTCGTAATGCAAGAAAAACATCCTATTGTCTTTGAGAGAAGAATATTGAGGGTTGCAGAGAGGACATACTCATTCTATGACAAGGAGATGCTTGCTATTATGCACGCTTTGGCCAAATTCGGGTAGTATTTGGTGGGGAGAAAATTCATTATGAAGACTGATCACAACAGTCTCAAACACCTTATGCATCAGAAGGATCTAAATGAAAGGTAGCAAAAGTGGGTAAGCTCTCTCCAAGCTTACGATTTTGACATCGAGTATGTCAAGAGGAAGAAGAACATTGTGGCCGATGCCTTGTCTAGAAGGCTACACCTGAGCTACTTGGTTGAGATCACTGCTGATTGGAAGCAACACATTATTGTAGAGTACGCCAAGAATCAGTTTGCTACCAATTTAGTTGATTGCACTTTGCATGATGAGAGGTACAAGTTGGTTGATGATTTGATATAGTATAAGGGTAGGATCTTCTTGGTACTTGAATCTAAGCTCAAAATGAAGATTTCCCAATCATTTCATGACATTCCCTTGGCTGGTCATCAAGGGTATTTCAAGACATATAGGCAGATTCGTGAAAGGTTTTCATGGAAAGGGCTCAAGGATGAGGTCCTTGGCTATGTTAAGGAGTGTTCGATCTACCAACAAAACAAAAATGAGCACACTTTTCTAGTTGGTTTGTTGCAGCCCTTACCTATTCCCGATTAGAAATGGGAAAGTATCTCAATGGACTTCATCATTGGGCTTCCTAGGGTGCAAAGGAGAGATTGCATCTATGTTATTGTGGATAGGTTGACGAAGTTTGCTCTTTTTTTGCCATTACCAGCTTATTTACAGCAGCTCATGTTGCTGATTTGTTCTTTAGAGAGGTGTTCAAATTGCATGGGCTGCCCAAAAACATTGTAAGTGATAGGGACAACAAGTTCCTAAGTACTTTTTGGTAGGAGGTTTTCAGATTGATTGGTATAGTGCTCACTCCAAGCACTAGTTATCACCCACAGATGGATGGACAAACAAAGATTGTGAATAAGTGGGTGGAGGGCTATCTCAAGAATTATGTTCCTGGACAACAGAAGGCTTGGGTGAGATGGCTTCATTTGGGAGAGTATTGCTATAAATCTTTATACACATGTCCATCAAGATGTCTCCTTTCATGGCTCTATATGGGTATGAGGCTGCTAGCTTCATTGACTTGCTCTTTAGTGATAGTAGAGCCCCTCAAGCAAGGGATTTAATGTAGTAGATTCAAGAGATTTTGAAGTCCTTGAAGGACAGTCTCCAGCATGCCCAGATTTAGCAGAAGTTGTATGCAGATCAGCAACATATAGAGCGCACATTTGAGGTTGGGGACATGGTCTACTTAAGACTCCAGCCCTACAGACAGTCCACTCTCAAGAAGAGTGGAGTAGAGAAATTTAAGCCATGTTTCTATGGGCCTTTCAGGATCACCAGGAGAGTTGGGGAGGTGGCTTATGAGTTGGTGCTACCGGCAAGTAGGAAGGTGCATAATTTTAAACTTTATATAATCTTTTCTTTATTGATTTAGCTTGCATTAATATTTAGTTTTTTCTTTTCTAATTAATTTCTTTCTTTGTTATTTTTACATTCTTTTTATTTATTTACTTATTTATTTTTATTCATTCCTTTCTATTTTTTGGATTATGCTTTTTGATAATAAATAATATCATTTATTTTATTAGCAACTATTATCATTCAGATTTTTTGATAGTTTTTTCATCTATTTTATAATGTCAGTAGCTAATATTATTAGAATATTATTTTTTCTTCTTTCCTTTTCTTCTTATCTATTTAGAATAGATAAGAATAATATTATTAGAATATTTAGTTTTTTCCTATATTTAATGGTATTAGATACTAATATTATCTATTATCATTAAAAATATTAGGTATTTTATAAGATTATTATTTTTGTTAATAGTCTTTATTGTTTATTTTTATTTCCTCTTATCTTTGGTTCTTTCTTTTCTTTTTAGATTAGTTTATTTTATTTATCCTTCTTGCTAATAAGAATAATATATAATTTATTATTATTCTTATTATTCTTTGTGTAGTTCCTTTAATTTTTAATTTTTTCCTTTTGTCTCTCATCTTTTTCTTCTCTTTCTCCAGTCTAGTCTTTGCCCACTTGTCCCTTGGTTGGCGCGCAACCCCTTCTCCTTCCTTTCTCATACCTTTTTATGCATTCTTGGTCTGCAGCTAATCATTCTTATCCTTGAGCTTTCATTTTCATCTTGATGGTGGATCTCGGAGTGTGATTGGAAACGTTGATGCAAAAAATATTCACAATTGAATCTAGAAATCTTCAAGCAATTATCATTATGGATTGTAGAAAGCTATTTTCGTTATTTTTAAATTGTCAAGTTTTTGCTGAGTCGAAATTTTTGGGCTTGCCGAGTGCTTTGCTAGTCCAAGTCCGGCCTCAGAAAAAATAGTGCAGCCTTTTTTGTGCCATTTTTTATTTTTGGTTTTCTACTATGACCTCAGTGGTTTTCATGGCTTCCTCTAACAAGGAAATATGCACTAGGTGCCTTGACCTCTTTTCTAGCAATAGTAAATTCATTGACCAATCAATGACACTAAGTATGGGCTCCTTGCAACATGGAACGGTATGTTGTTACAATACCAAAAATTAGTGCATGCAATCCTCGCCTCATGATGCCTCACTTAGTTCTACATGTTATCTTCAAGTGAAGGTTGCACACTAACAGTATTATGAAAAACAAATAACCCTTTTGACTATGCTTGGCTAGAACTATCTCTAGTGGATGAGCTCTGCATTCATGGGCCAAGAAATAGCCTACTGCATTAACTTTGATTCAAGAGGAGAATTCATCACAACTGCAATTGCCTCAACTGTACTCTTTTCCAATTTCTTCTACAAAGCAAGGACAGCCTTCATCTCTTATATAATCTTTGGATCTTTTGAATTACACAGCTACAAATGTTGCCTACAGATTTCCTCAAAGTAATATTTGAGGCAATTGGCACTTTTGTACCCAAGCCACAATAATTGCACACCACCATTATTGCTTTTGAACCTAGTCTGCCATGCTTCTAAGTGGGGTCCCTGGCCTTGCTGCCACTATGACTACCTACAAATGCCATCTCTATTTGCAAAGTTGGGAACCTTAGCAAATTGAAAAAAACAATCAAGCTTCAACTTTAATAATTGTAAACCCTAGCTCTGAATTAAAGATGAAAAGGGAAAAAAGAAACAAAAATGCGAGATTGAAATCCTAAAAGTGTTGAATAGAACAAAAATTAAAGAAAAACAACAAAACCTAAATCAGAAATCATAAAAAAGAGTAACATATGTTTCAGTTTTAGTCAATAAATCAGTCAAAATGCTTGAAAGTCACTCCAAACAAGTCCAAATCAGTTGAAAAATTTATGGAATGAAGTCAAGAACAGATGTCATAAATGTAAGAAAATCTGTGACTTCTGGCTGTTTTTTGAAGGTGGACTAGAACTAGAATAGGTTGCTGAGTTTTAGCTGGGGACTTGCAAGTTTCTTTGAGTTTATTGACAAGTTGACAGGTGAGTGCTCATCCTGAACTCGGTGATGAGTGTTTGGGTGAATGACTTGTCTCTTCTCTTGACCCATGAGAACATGAGAGACAACCAGTAACTTGCAGGATTTTTGTACTATGTTTGAATAACATTCTGTTGAAGCCTAGTAGGCATATGTCACATTTGACACTCAAGTGATTAAGTCCATCCTCATTTCTGTGCTGATTTGGTTATACTTTAAAAACTCAACTAGAAAGGAATGGATATTATAACCATTGATTTGCTTGAACTTGTGAATAGTTGACAGGAGGTACAAAATCTTTGTAGTTATTACATTTTACAATCTTGAAGTCGAGACATTCTGAAGTGGACACAACACTTCCTCATTTCTTTGCCATAACACTATCTCAGTTCTTGTAATAAATTCACTTGAAAATCAAAATAATGTTGACATATATGATGAATCAATGTGCAAAAAGCTTATCTGCTCCTATGCAAGACAAGAGCTGGGCATACCCTAGGATGGAATATAAATGGTTTCTCTTTAAATATAACTGTGATTTCTACTTGATTTGCAATTTTGAGTTTACAATAGAAAAATTAAGATTGTGTCCTTGCAAACTAGAGGGTTATGCCTTTTACTTTGTAAGATGTGGTTTGAACTTTTTCCTCATTGATTTGGAATTCTGGGTTTACACTGGAAACAAATTTTTACCCTGTCAACTCGAGGATGCTGCCTTTTCCTTCTTGAGAGGTGAGCATGTATATATGTTAATTTGTAGATATTTTATTGCACAGGCTCATGATAATTGGTTAACAAGTGGCGACCTTCTGCCTGGGAAAGAAACTTCCACATAAACTGGACTTGCAAAATTGCATTTTGATACTTGATGGCCGAAATAGGGGACTTGGTGCACACTATTATACATAAGCTTTTCCATAATTTGTGTGCAGTAGTAACTTAACCTTACAATAGTCTCAGGTTTGTCTTTTTGATGTTACTTTTCCACTCTTGGTTCTTTTGTGTTTAGCCGCTAGTGAACACTTGCTGGTCATTGGTGCAATTTATGATTGTAAAATATCAGTTTTCAAATACTAATATGGAAACTGTACTTGCTTTTTCTATCTAGCTAAAAATATGATATCCTTTGGACCAGCTGCTTCAGTAAAGAAAAACATATTGTTTTGAACATTTGTTTCTACATAGAGTCCAATTTTGGGTGTTAAGAGGGTGAAGTAGGTGTTGGATTGCAATTTAGAGGTAGTGGTTACTGAATGCAAAGGATTTTCTGCACAAGCAAAATGCAATTACATGAATAGGAATAGGTTTGATGATGTGTAGTGATATGCAGCGTGTTGAACAAACCTTTAATATCTGTGAAGGAGTTCTTAATTTGTTCAGTCTCTCTCTTATCTGTTATTATATATATTTTTCATTAGATAAATATTGAGATGCAAAATTTACTGTTCAACTTTTATAGTTTTTAAAGACTATGTCTTGCATTCCAACCTTCTTTACAAGAAAGTTTCTATTGGGATCTTACATTTCCATTTTATTGCTGTTGGTCTGCCTGTCATTGCAAAGTTGCACTTATAGTGCAGGAATGTTGTTACTAATGAAATAGCGACTGCATTGTAACTGATATGAGCATTTATTTTAGCATCATGATACATATTACCATCTTGTGCTTTTTTGACAGGAACATTGATGCAAGAAGTAGATGATTTACCAACTGATCCTGTTTCATTTCCCCCTGGTAGGCGCCTGGCTCTACCATTGCAAATACGTGTTATTCAGGGATTGTGTTTGGTGCAGGCTCGCTTGCTTTCAATGGAAATTCCAGCACAGATCAATAGAAGCCTTCCAATGACAAATACTGTAGGTGATACAGATCTGCATAACTGCATGACAACAGAAAATACTGCAGATAGCTTGGTAAAGATTGACCCATACAGAGGAAGCTGGGGGTTGCGTCTCCTTGAACTTGAGCTCCGGAATCCAACAGAAGTCATATTTGAGATAATGGTCCAGATTCAGAGAAACAATAGAGAAAATGGAAATATAGAGACAGAAAATGAAGGACAAACAGCAGAATGCATCTATCCAGCCACACGAATTGATAGAGATTATGCAGCCAGGGTTTTGATACCCCTAGAACATTTCAAGCTGCCAGTTCTTGATAAATCATTTTTTGGAATGGAAGCCCAAGGAAAGGAAGGCTTTGCAGGTAAAATCTCAAGTAATGCAGAGAAACAAACAAAAGCTGAATTGAATGCAACTATTAAGGATTTGACTTCTAGAATACAAGTAAAATGGCATTCTGGAAGAAACAGTTTTGGAGAAATGAACATCAAAGATGCAGTTCAAGAAGCATTACAGACATCTGTTATGGATATTTTATTGCCAGATCCTTTGACTTTTGGTTTCAGGGTTGCAAAGAATCATTCTTCTAATGACATTATTGATGCTTTGCCAGAATGTAATTTGAAACCCCCCCTAACTGAGGGGGATAACTCTTCAGACTTTCACAAAGGTCAAACAAAAGGATCTATATTTGCTCATGAGTTAACATCTTTGGAAGTTCTTGTTCGCAATAACACAAGAGAGTCAATCAGGATGATTTTAAGTATTACTTGTCGGGATGTAGCAGGGGAGAACTGCTTTGATGGTAGCAAGGCTACTGTTCTTTGGGCTGGTATGATTCCCAATCTCATCATCCTCCATATAGTTGATTGTATGAAGGTTAATTGATACTAATTCTTATCAGCAGTCATTTTCTGTTTATCCATATACTTTACTTTATACAATCAGATAACAATCATTGAAGTTGCAAGGGATTCCATTATGATGATTACTAAGTTGTGTTGATTAATTTTAAATTACTAAATAGACTGTCTTGGGAAGTGTGTGGACATAATTATCAAAATCCTTCTTGCAAGTATTTTCTGGTATTTTCAATCAAGGCAATAGTTCTAACAATCCTTATTCAGTTTGATGAATGGGAGTTAAATCAAGTGTCTTGCACTTGATTATAGGACTCCATTCTCCGATGTAACCTTTTGGCTTTTCCCTTTTTTAAACAGATATGGCTATATTAGTCAAAGTGCCACTCAAAGAAGAACACCTTTGTTTTTCATACAAAAACTATATATTTCTCTTGTAAATTCTTGTAAGCATATGATATTTCTAAATTTGTATTTATCTTATATATCAGCCAATAATGGATGAATTTCAAAATTCCACTCGCTTGTTATTTTTGTGCACATTGATAACATATTAATTCTTTGCCACTAGTATGTTGATTGCTATTCTTTTGACTTAACAATATTAGTGTCCATAATATAGGTTAATGTGACTCACAAAGTACAGCTAGCTGTAAAAGAGAAGCACTGGGGTAAAACGACCCTGGGTTCTTAAAGCTAATTAAACAGAATTATGGGAGAAAGGTCAACAAAGCAAGAGGAATAAATCTAAAGTGGTTAAACCCTGAAATGGAAAACTAAATCCTACATTAGTGAAGTTTATAATCATTAGTGAGTCTTCCAACTTTTTAAGACTTATGTGCATAGTTGAAAAGCTCAGACTTGGCAATAACTTGGCTGACCAAAAAGTTTTAAAAGCTAGGGAGTCGGCAAAAACTTGGCAATAACTCAGCAAATGTATTGATCATTAAAAACCACATGAATTTGTAAAATATTTTTCAAAAACTTGCATAATACTGAATTTATGGAACATGTTATTGATTTCCCTCATATATCAATCAAAATTAGAGTTCAATACACATCATAGACTAGAAAACAAGTTCAATACAAGTCAACTGCAAGTTTCAATATAAATAAAAATTACAAATCAGAAATTTCTTTAATGATTAAAGCTCAGAAAAATTTAATGCTATTGTATGGGAGTCCTCTAATTGGATGGTATAGTTGCATCATTCTTAATAGGGGCCTTGGGCATAGGATCAAATTATGAATGTGATGAGCTGACCCCTGATGGCTCACCAGTCTTGCCTTTTGCCTCCTCATATGCTGCAATAGTCACTTGCCATTAAGCTGCCTCCCCTTTTTATCTCTCTTGAGTATCATTTACAATTATTCTGCTCATATGAGCATCTTTGTGAAATCAATACAAGCTCTTGCACATTGCCTCCCTTTCCAACTAAGCTATTTCATTAGTACTAAATATTGGATCAACATCCTTAACAACCTAGTTTGAATATGTATCAATGTTATCTTCAAGCACATGATTTTTCTTTGCCCCTCTATCAGCTTTGCATGCAAGAAGGTTGTACTGTGCAAAATGTGATTTAAGTGCTTTAGAGTTAACCTGTTCCACTTCTTTGTGTGAATGGCCTCAAATGATGACTCACAACCAAAAGCACTACAGAGCTATTACAAAATACAAATGGCAAGCTTTTGGATATTAGGCACTGTTGCGTCAAAATCTTTCCACTAGAAATATGCAAAGACAACATTTATAAATTTGTATGGAATTTAGTAAACTTAAAAGTTCATGTAAATGAACATATATTTTATTTATTATACTTGGCTCTATTGTGGATCTCTTACGGATGCATAAAGGTGTAGAAAACAATCTCCTTGCCACCCCCTTATTATTAAATTTCAGAGCAATGCACAAATAATCTTGATATTGTATTCTCACTTTCTTCAATATGACATTACAAATATATAGGACTTATATCTCCTATTTTACGAGAGAACCTCCTATAACCAATTCTCTATTTAGATGAGTTGTTTTAACAACTCATAAAACATACAAACAAACCTCAACAAATAATTGTGTTCACATATGTAATAGCGATGTGAGTTGTGTTAACAACTCACATTGTTAACTTATGAGCACTAACAATGAATTTCCCAACATTCCCCCCCTTAGTGTGAACATTGTAAAAACTCACACTTTCAACTGCAGTAAGCCCAACTCTTGTGGCTCATGATCTTGATTCAAATGAAAGGCACCTATCATCAACCTTTCATGGTTTTCACACAGGTTTACCACTAACCTAGACATGAACATGACTGCACTCATTTGTTCACCTCATATGGTTTTTTGGATTACCACTAACCATTTCAAGATCCATGAATTGCATTACGGTACTGTTTTTGTTCATTACAATATTTTACACTAGGAGGTTACATAAGGAAATAACACACACATGACTAGAAATAGCAATTGTTGTTGATCATGTCACTCAATCTCCAACAACATAGCAACTCAAGTATCCTCTCCAAGAGAATGAAATATGATGCATATCTAGTCTCTATAGGTTTCAAGAATTTCTTCTTAGAGGTGGTCCTAAGAAGTGCATGTGAAGTTTGGTTGTTGTAGATAAACAACTGCACATCACTAGCATCATTTACAACTGTTTTCATCCAATCAATATTTCCCATGTCCTTGAGTGTGTTATTCATGGCATGCCCACAACAAGGAGTCTGCCAAATATGTCTATAAGCTGCCTCAATTAGCTTCCGCATCTGTCACTACAGGAACCACATTTTGTGGCTCAACCTTCTCAACAACATCCTTGAGGATTTGAAACTGAAAATCAGCATCCTTGCGATGCATTGAACAATCAACAACCCTAAGAAAATAAGTGCCCTTTGTACATGTTGTTAGGGTTAGAGATGGCAGATCTAACAATTAAATGCAGATTTAATCAACAAAAATAGAGAAACTAAAACATACACAGAATAAATCATAACACAAAGATTTA
>VDFB02050071.1:0-29168 GCA_007258455.2 Sequoia sempervirens | reverse complement strand
ATCTTGATCTATAGTAGGACATGGGAGGATCACTTGAAGCACATAGATGAGGTGCTTGGCATATTTGAGCAGCATTCATTCTACGCCAAGGTATCAAAATGTGAGTTTGGCTTGACTGAAATTTTGTACTTGGGGCATAAGATTAGTGCTCAAGGGGTTAGTGTTGATGAGGAGAAGATCAAGGCAATCCAAGGTTGGCCTAGACAAAAGAATTTGTCACAATTGAGAGGATTTGTGGGCTTATGCAACTACTATAGGAGGTTTGTGAAAGGGTTTTCACAACTTGCAACTCCATTGACCAATTTGAGGAAGAATGGGGCATTCTCTTGGAGCCCTGCTAAGCAGCAAGCTTTTGATAAGCTTAAGGAGGTAATGAGTTCATGTCCTGTTTTGGCTATTTCGGATTTCTCGCTTCCATTGGTATTGGAGTGTGATGCTTCAAGAGAGGGTATTGGAGCCGTTTTGATGCAAAATAGACATCCTTTAGCATACGAGAGTAGGAAGCTCAAGGATTCAAAGAGAGGTTTCTCTATTTATGACAAGAAGATGTTAGCTATCATGCATGCACTTGCCAAATTCAGACAATACTTGGTGTGTGGGAAGTTTGTGGTCAAAACAGATCATAACAACCTCAAATTCTTCCTCAATCAGCGTAACTTGAATGATAGGCAGCAAAAATGGGTAAGTAAACTTCAAGCTTATTATTTTGATATTGAGTATGTGAAGGGCAAAAACAATGTGGTGGCTAATGCACTCTCTAGGAAGCCTTATTTATGTTCTACTTTTGATATATCTATTGATTAGAAGACTGCCATAATAGCTGAATATGCCAAAGATCCCTTTGCTATTGACACTTTAGATGGGAAGTTGAATGCTGATAGATACAAGGTGGTTGAAGACCCCATCCTTTACAAAGATCGTGTGTATCTTGTACTAAAATCTAAGGTAAAGGAGAGGATTATGAGATCTTGTCATGACACACCTCTTGCTGGTCATTTGGGTTTCTACAAGACATACAAGCAAGTAAAAGAGAGTTTTTCATGGAAGGGACTAAAGAATGATGTGTTGCAGCATGTTAAGGAGTGTTTGATGTGCCAACAAAACAAGACCGAGCATGTATTTCAAGCTAGTTTGTTGCAGCCTTTACCCATCCCAAATAAAAAATGGGAAAGCATCTCCCTGGATTTCATTACTGGGTTGCCTAAGGTGCAAGGTAAGGACTCTATTTGTGTGGTGGTTGATAGGCTTACAAAATATGCTCATTTCCATGCCTTTCCTTCAAAGTATAAGGCTTCTCAAGTTGCTGATTTGTTTTCTAGAGAAATATTTAGACTTCAAGGGCTGCCCAAGAACATTGTGAGTGACAAGGACAACAAATTTATCAGCTTGTTTTGGCAAGAGCTCTTTCATTTGACTCACACGGAACTGACTCCAAGCACTAGCTACCATCCACAAACAGATGGACAAACTGAAATTGTGAGTAAATGGATTGAAGGCTACCTAAGGAACTATGTCATAGGGCAACAAACAACTTGGATTAAGTGGTTACACTTGGGGGAGTTTTGCTACAACACCACACATCACATGTCTATAGGTATGTCACCTTTCAAGGCTCTCTATGGTTATGATGCTACTTCATTGATGGATTTGATCCTTACCGATAGTAGGGTCCTTGGAGCAAGGGAAGTGGTGCAACAAAGCATGGATATCTTGAATGCTCTCAAGGAGAATTTACAGCGTGCCCAAAACCAACAAAAAATGTATGTAGATTGGCATAGAATAGAGAGAGTTTTTGAGGTTGTAGCCCTATAGGAAATCTACTCTCAAGGGGAATGGTACAAAAAAGTTGAAATCAAGGTTTTATGGACCTTATCAGATCTTAAAGAAGATTGGAGAGGTTGCATACGAACTAGAGCTACCCCAGAACAGCATAATTCACAGCATCATTCATGTGTCATGCCTCAAAAGGGCAATTGGACAGCAGGTCACACCTTCAATGGAGCTGCCCCCTCTTGATGATGAAGGAAAATTGATACTTGAACCCGAGACAATCCTAGATGTTAGGGAGAAAAGGTTGAGGAACAAGGTAATCCCAAAATACTTGGTGAAACGAAAGAATCTACCTATCAAAGATGCAACATGGGAGAATAGTGTTTCTCAACACTAAATTAAATTAAATATATTTTAATTATATTAAATAATATAATTGGGGCGGGGGGCCTAGCTCGATTGGCTAAAGCATCCTGTTGTAGGTAAGAGGTCACGAGGTCTAGTCTCCCCCCAAACCCATGGTACTAGAGGGTGTGTTGCACCAGCGGCACCGGTCACGTGAAAAAAGTTTACCAGGCGCACTGCAGTTTATAGGGGGACGGATACCCGACCAATTCCTGCAGTCTAAAAAAAAAAAAGGTAAATAAAATATTAAATAATATAATAATAATTTTTAAATAATAATAAATATTTTAAATTTTTGGGCCGACCCTTTTTGGCACCTATCAATTGGTATTTATCTAAGTGTTTTGGTTTGATTTCATCATCACGGTTGGAAGAATCAATTTGATGGCTTGCTAGAGATGAAACCCTTTGCAATCCAGCGCCAAGTGAGACAAAACCTCATTGGTGTTAGTGATTCCTCTTCCCAACACTCAGTATATTGTTTCCTGACCCATATTCTCTTCGCAACCAGGTTGGAATCGAATCCTGAAGGCAACCTCAATGGTAGTTAGCGATTGGGGTGGCGGAGCCTTTGGCTCGCGCCACAGGCGGTGATCATAGCTCATTCACAATGCAAATATCTGAAGCCATTACTACACCACACGCAAACCCTCCAAGCATACACTTTGACCCCACGCCAATTGTGGAGGCACCACCCTTAGGGCACCAACCCCAATCGCCTCATCACCCTCACTTCCAGTACTCGGGGGTGCACAAATCATTCCTACATGTAGTTGCTTGCGGAAAACACACTCTATGAACGCCAATATATCCATCGCTGTCACAGATCTGATCATCATTCGATGCCATTAATTGCACATTGGGCAAGTATGCTTACTACTGCTGTGTAGGAATCGAAACTAAAGCAATATCTTTATTCGGATAGGTAATTCATCTTTGAATTGGGGAATTGAAGTTGATTCAATATAACCCTTTGCTGCCTGGCGTATATCAGACTGTGTGTTCATTATCATAACATGGATTGATTTGGAGTTTAGTATTTGTCAGTTTCATCCTGTGCTATGCGTTATTACTGCTGTGAGCCCATTTGTAAGTTTGGTATTTAACCAGATCTGAGTGCAAGTATCCTACAGATTTGTGTGTATATCATTTTATACTGAGTATGCATTGTTGGCAAATCTGAGTGAGTATTTTTAGTTTACATATCAGTTATCTCCTTGAGACATCTTTCATTGCTATTGTGAGACAATTTAAGTTTGCATCTTACACTCCTTTTGAAGATGAAGAAATAAAAGAAGGGTCAATGAAGGCCCATCAAAATATGTATTCAATTGAGGAGGCAACCTTACTTCAAACACATCAATTTGCATTTGTTAATCTTCATAGTAGGCGAGGATAGATAGAGTTACATTAGCTCAATCCAACACTATTGGATAGTGGACATGGCATGGAAGGATACACTATAGTTGAGAATGCTTGCCATTTTCCACCTTTCACAACTTGCCAATTCCTCTACTACAGAGATGAATTGGTTCACATATAGCTTCATTTGCTCTATTAATAGAAACATGCTTACCTCTCAACAAGCAGAGAAATTGGCAGTCATGCATAGTGCCTTGAGACTTCAAGATCAACAAACTCCAACTTTATCATGGGATGTTGATCCCAAAGACACCATCCAAATTGATGATAAGGAAACACAATAGGCATTGATGGGTCTTCCATTTGATGAGGCAACCCTTGATATTGGTAGTGAATTAGATTTGGAGTCTAATTTCGATTTAAGCATGGATGAGGTAGAGGCATAGCAGCAATAGATCTTAGAATGTCTACATTTTGTCATTTTGTGTTTGTAGCCTTTTGTGCTTTTCATTTTGTTGTGCTATGTAGATACACATTGGTAATGAAAACTCAAATTAAAAAGATTAGACATTAAATGTTTATTAATTTTTATGTCCACTCATGTATTCACAATTCATCTCTAATGTTTTATAATATGATTCTATAATGCATATGATGAATGTCTTGTTTATAAATATTAAAATTTTCTATATTAATTAAATTTTCCCTTTATTTAATTGCCATCCCCTTAAAAAGCCTCTTGTTCCCTACCATTCCAAAAAGGTTTCCCCCCAGTTCTTGCCATCCCTGTCCCAAAAACTTTGTGTAACATAGTATATAGCATCTCATATATATATCTTAATGGCTTAATTTCCTTTGCTTGATCTGTAAACTCTTAAAATCTAGCATTCAAGAATCAACAAAATATTGAATTACTTCCTAGTTGCTTATGTAAATGAAGTTTAATTAAAAAAAGAGAATATTGTGACCAAAATAGAAATTAAACTTGCAACAACTAACACAAAACCCAGATTTTTATCCTAGAAACTACCAGTGTAGAGAAAAACAAACTTTTATGGTAGTGGCAGTGGCCTTGCTTCCTCCTTTATTATTACGAGACAATAATTACATTACGTGGGACTTTATTTCTTTCCTCTACTTTTGTTATCTCCTCACTATGAACAGCTGAATCCTATAATAATTCTTTAATTTTCCAATCTCCAAAACACGATTTCCAACAAACTACAATCTTTATATAGATTTCTCGTGACAACAAATTTCTTTCAGGCCCTAGAAGATGTAATGTCCCCTTCTCAGCGGTGATTGTTTCTGTTGACCGTTGGCCTATTCCGGAGACCCGTAGGCTATGCGGATGGTGAAATTAGGGTTTCCTAGTTTTGAGGAGGTTGTTGCTTGGAGTTTGGGATTCTGATTGCGGATTCTTTCTGGGTTTTCAGTGAGCTTCGCAGTGGTGTGTTCGGTTTGGCATCTGCATCCGCTTAATTTACTATTTTAGTAAATTTACTTTGGCAGCTGGACAAATTTGGGTTCACCAAATTTTGGACCTTCACTTTGTTTCCAAATTGGCACTTCAGTTCTTGGCCTCGGGCGCAATTTTGGTGGTGAGATAAGTATTTTCATTATAATATTATTATTTTAATATTATACCCCTTGCCTAGCAGTACAACTTTAAGTTGTTTTTAAAAAAGGGGACTTTGAGGGTCAAGGCGTCATAAGGAGATAAATTATAATTTTAATGTCAAATATTGAGACTAAGAAAAGGGACGCCTTTTTGAGAGATTGATTTTATTTTAAAAGTGAAATATTTTATTGATGAAAAAGGACGCCATCTTTTGGAGGGAAAAGGTGAATTTGAAATTAGGGTTTGGGCGCCCTCTGGAAGCTTCTAGATGTTTCTCTCTCGTCTATTTAATCAGGCCTCAGCTCTTCATTTGGGATCTTTTGTCTACTACACCGTTATGCTGCTGGATTGACTTCAGGCACTCGCTTCGAGGAAAGCACACCTAGCATTGGCTCATCTTCTTGCTTGAAAGATAGCAACTAGTTGAGAGGTTAGCTTGTAATTGGTAGTTTTGCATTGTAGTTGAGTTCTATTGCATTTGGTGATGTTGTTCAAGCATTTTGTCATGTTTTAGAGTTGCTGTTGTTGCATTGCTGTAGGCACGTTTTTGCTCATAATTCAAAAATACAAAAAGATTGCGTTCTGGGTATTTCATATTCTCATTTGTCATGGTAGGGCGCCATTTATTGTTGAGTTTCGCAATTTTTAATCAAGAGCTGGATTTTTAAGAAGAAATCGCCCTTCTCTAGGGGCCGTACCATTGTACTTGCCTTGGGATTTGAGCAGAAAATAAATATCAATATTTTGGGCTGTTTTGTGTCTTGAGTTTGGGCGCCTTCATCTTAGGAATCATTGGTATCCAATTCTATGCATTTTGAATGAGTGGTGTGAGTTTTGTGAGCATATTATGGTATTACTGTGTTGCTGATTACAGATTTCAGTCCTTACACTGTCATAACAGCGTGCTTAGAATTAACCATTTGAGTTGTTTGGAAGGAAAGTCATTGAGAGGACTTGAAGTTAACATTCTACTCTATTGAATATTGAGGACTCTCTTATATTGTGCTTAACAGATGCATTTTCTAATATTGTAAGCTGTACAGTAGTACTGTCAGCACTTCTATCATTTCCTATCACTTCTCATGTTTGTAATTGCCCACTGAATAAGTGGAAGAGGCTGGCTTGCCGCCTATTTACTGTTTTGTATTGTAATTTCCTAAGTCTCCGCCATATGGTCGCCTCTTATCCATCACGGATTGAGTAGCACATACTTGGTGTTGAGCTCATTTTCAGTATTGCATTAGATAGGGATCCTCTGACCGTATGCTCGTCGTTCACCGGCGCATCTCTTGGTTAGAGTTCTTGTTCAGCATTTTCCTTTGAGATCCTCTGACCAATGCTCACACCTTGCCCACATCGCGATCCTGGTGTACATTCTGGTTAGAGTTACTTTTCGCATCGTTTTGGTTTATGCTAACCTTAACGGGTGCGTGTTGCATTGTAATCATTTGTGAAAAAATAAAATAAAATTGGTCCGGTTCATTACAGAAGATTTCTACTGACACAAGAAGCTGAAATGACAACTATATGATTATCATTCCAAATTTGAAGTGAATATTGTCGATGGATAGTAACGCGAGTGCAGTGCAGACTAGTAGCTACTATGGTTGTGGCTCATCCAACTAGATTTTGTTTTTTTTGTTGTATTTTTGCATCTGAATTCACTTTAGTGTTCAGATTTCTACTCTCTTCTTAAGCAGAAGCAAGAGAAGAGCTCTCCCACCTTTTTCTTTGGAATACTATTTTCCTTGTTTGATTTCTAATCCTTGAGTCCAATTTTCCATGTTTCTTAGACTTTATTTTTTATTTCCCTTGTTTTAATATTTAGCACCATATTTTATGTGAGTGTGGCTCTTCTTTACACACCCAAATCTTCTAAGGAGGGTAGCACCTATTCTTCTTCTTCATCAAGCATGGAGGAATTATAAATCTACAAGCACTCACAATTAATAACTGAGTGCATCTTCATAAAAGGAGGGAAATCAAGTTTGAATGCATTTTTTGATGAGCACATGGTTATACTGAGAGGGGGTGAATTAGTATAATGAATTTTACCAATTTAAAACTTTGTCAATCACAAGAACATCGTTTACTCAACATCAATAATCATGCACATGAGAAGAACACAATAACACATGATATTCACGTGGAAACCCTTATGAGAAAACCACGGAAAAATATCACTTATATATAAAATCTTCTTACAACTTTGTAGGCATCAATCCACAGGAGATACCAACCCCCTCAATTTGTAAGCACCAGCTTCCCAAACAAAGTTCCACCTTGAATGTTGCTTCTTTAATGGTTGATAGATATCTAGTTTGCCTTCTCAAACTCTTCTTGTAAATGATGTGTTCTTCATAAATTGTCACAATCAATCTCCTCCTCAAATCTGCATCCACTCATTTTCACAAGTCTGCCATAAATTCCTCTTTCAAATCAGCATATACTCTTCTTGCAAATCTGCCACAATCTTCTCTATAGATCTGTCATACATTCCTCTTCTATATACAAAATCTGCATTTATTAGATTTCAACCTCCTTCATAAAATCCACAAATACTCTTCTCAAGGATCTGCACATATTCTTCATTAACTCCACCATTCATTATTGATCTTCCATATATATCTCTCTATTGTATTCAATCTATTTCACTTATTCTTCTTCATTAAATGTTTTCCATATATATCTTTGCTGGTATATATATAGCTTTTCTTTATTTCTCTACACTCATTTTTCACATATCTGAATGATATTCTATTTTATTGCTACACACTTATCTTCTTGAGTATGTATGATTTGTCTTTATTTTTACACTCCACTCTCATACCTTCATCTTCTCCACAGAAACTTATGTCTTTTTATATGCATATGTCTTTATGTGAAGGGAGGCATCTCTTAGTAAATAGACAACCCTTTGAATGGGTATGTCCTTTGTTAACAAACTAATCCTTAACCCTTATTCCAATCACTGCCCATTTTTAAACTAATTTCAAACCTTCTATTTAATCGCTCCTTTATATTAATATAAACTCTGCCTTTATTTATAATGATGTAATGTCCCCATTTTCGATGTCCTCTTTCCGATTAGTCTAGTTCTGACACACTTACTACTTTTAGTAAGTCTATATTTAGTAACTGGTCCGATAGACAGAGTAGTGTAGGGTTTCCTTTTTGGGCAATGTGTTGAAGTTGTCCAATGAGCTTTATTGCTTGTGTTAGTCCTTTCTGTGGCTTTTTTCCGGTGTTTCAGTGGGACTCTCTATTTATAGTAGTGGCCAACTTACAGTGCTTACTATTCTTAGTAAGCCACAGGGCATCTCAGTGATCTTACGTTTTGTACCAGTTGATGTTTGGTGAGTACTTACTTATTTTAGCAGTTGCTATTTATAGTAAGTCTATTTCAGGAAATTGGTCTGAAACCCATTGTGTCCTCAACAGTGTCATTTCTCAGGTGGCGTTGGAGAGCCTCAGGTTGAATTATTTTATAGTTGCTTTTAATCAGTCACTTAAGTTATTTTATAAAATAACTTTATAACTTAAGTGAGGGGTAAGTGGTATAAAAAAAAGTACCTTGGTGCCTAAGTGATAACTTTAAGTCATTTTGGAAGGCTACAAAAGTGCAAATAGTTTCCTTATGAGTAGGATGCCCCTTTGAGGATTATTTGATAATGTTTTACAGTATAAAGCAAGCATATTAAAAGGTTTTTGGAGGAAAAATGATTCATAACCTAAAGTTGCCCTAATTTACTTCACCTTCTATAAAGTGACTTTTTGGCTCTCATTTGCTCATAGATGATTTGGCTGCTTAAGGAAATGCTGCTGGTTTTTTGCCAGGAGGTTTGATAATCGGAGTTGAGGGCAAAAAACCTCGATATCTAAGACTAGTTTCGGCAGTGCAAGACCTGCCCTAGCTGGTAGATGGGCGGTTTCAATCAGAAATCACATTTGGGCTTCAGTTTCTAAATTTCAGGCTTTGAGAATGAATATTTTTCAGTTCTTTTGAGGTGTTCCAGTTTGGTTTTTGGAGTGAGTTTTGTAAATTTTATTGATCAGATTTAATGCACAGAAAATTAATTCAAATCAGACACAATAACACAGCAGATACCCTGGGAAAACCCTCCTCTTGAGGGAGAAAAACCCAACAACAAAGATCACTCTTTTATATATAAATGGCAAAAATAAATCTCTTTACAACGAGGCCAATTACAAGGCCATCCTTCAACACCTAACACAGATGCAATGACTGATAATAATCTGCACTTCTAATTCTGCCCTTGAATAGATTCGCAACCTGCACTTAAGGAAATTCGCACTTGACTGAAATAAATTGAACTTGATGATTACAAATGATAAATAGAATTCCTATATATACAAATCCAAGAGACAACTCCTTCTATAAGGCAAGTCGGCCAAGCAATGAATATATGTCTCTTAATAAATGTGACCAATCAATAGTAAGTCGTCCTCATATGAAATCGAGCCAATGTAGAAGGAGGTCGGCCTTGGATGAAGACGTGTCTTTATTTCTTTAATAAATTCGAGCCATATAAATTAAATAGCCTTAAGGCTATCATTTAATTTATCACGCTGGAATATCAAATCTCGAAGTTGTTTATCATTAACACTCCCTCTCAGCTAGAGAGAATACTTTTAGCTGCTCAAGACAAATCACCTCAACATGATGCCCATCACATTGGCTACAACCAGATGTGAAAAGAAGAATATCACCTCAACGTGATATTAGATATCGCCTCAACACGATATCAACCATAATGGCTACAACCATACTATGGTAAGTACAAGTGTTCATCACTTGCGTGATGTTGTCACCTTAACGTGACTTTCACCATGACTCTCTTAGAGGGTGAAACAAAAGTACAACAAATGTCATGGAGTCTCACACATGACATCCACCATGACTAAAGCTCAGAGGGTGGAAACAAGGGCTTTCACCTCAAATTCCTCCGTCTCAGAGGAAAATGCATTAACAAGGGCTTGCACCTCAAATTCCGAAGTCAACTCCTTCTTACACTCGAGAATCAAGTGATCTTCTCCAGTAAGGATCAGATCGTCAACATATAAAACCAAAATTAATGCATCACCATTGATTACCTTGAAGTAGAGATTTGAATCAGCATCATTCTTCAAGAAACCCAAGCTTGACAGGTAATGATCAATCCTTTCATACCAAGCGCGAGGAGCCTGCTTAAGACCATGCAAGGCCTTCTTTAGCTTGCAAACATGTGACTCCTTCCCATGAACCTTGAATCCATCAGGTTGCTCTATATAAACTTCTTCCTCAATTACTCCATTGAGAAAGGCTGTATTCACATCCATCTGGTGAATCTTCCATCCTCTAGATGCAGCAATAGCAATGATGGTTCTAACTGAAGTGTAGCGAGCAACAGGAGCAAATGTTTCATCATAATCAACTCCCTTTTTCTGAGAAAACCCACGAGCCACAAATCTTGCCTTGTACTTCTCAATGCTTCCATCTCAAAGATGCTTAATCTTGAATAGCCATTTAGAAGATACCACGTAATTTTGCCCCTGCCCAGGAACAATATCCCAAACATCATTTTTAAGAATTGATCGATACTCCCTCATAGCATCTCTCCAAACTTGATGACTAGATGCTTCCTCAACACAAGTGGGCTCGGATTCTATAATCTGACTCATCAAGGCAACATAACTGGAGAACTTATGTGGCCTTTTGCTTTCTTTGAATGTGCCTCTAGGAGCTGCAAAACTTTCAGCTTCTTGCATAGTACGCTTGGCCCATAGAGGTCTCTTTCTCCCAATAACAATGTTAGTAGGCCCATCAGTAGGTTCCAAGGGTTCAACAGGATCAATATCTTCTTTGTTCCGTCTCCCTTCCTCAATCTCGAGTATGGTCAACTTCCATATCCTGAGGAGACTCTTCATTATCAATTTCCATATGAGTCCCCCTGGATCTTCTAAATGCAACATCTTCCCCGAATGTGACATCCCTACTGATCTCTATCATCTTCTGACCTGGAATGTAAATTTTGTAGGCTTTTGATGTCTCACTATAGCCCACAAATATTCCCTTCTTGCCAGAAGGCTCCAACTTGGTTCTCTTTTCCTTGGGAACATGAATATAGACAGGACATCCAAAGATCCTCAAATGACTGACTTCAGGCTTCTTCCCTGTAAAGGCTTCTTCTGGAGTCATATTCTCCAAGATCTTATGAGGACTTCTATTCTGAACATACACAGCTGTCTTGGAAGCTTCTGCCCATAGTAAGGTTTGCAAATCTTGATCATGGATCATGGCCATTGCTGCTTCCACGATCGTCCTGTTCTTTCTTTTTGCAACACCATTTTGTTGAGGATTGTAGGGAACACAGAACTCCCTCTTAATCCTTGCATCAATACAAAAATTCCGAAAACTACCAGAGGTGTATTCTCCACCATTGTCAAATTTGAGGACCTTAATTCTTTTACCAGAAAGATTTTCTACCAAGACTTTAAACTCTTTAAACCTATCCAACACTTCCTCAGACTCTTTAGATTTCAAAAAATAAATCCAAGTCTTCCTAGAGTGGTCATCAATAAACAAAACATAATACAAGAATCCACTTGAAGACGAAACAGACATAAGACCACATAAATCAGAATGAATAAGGTCTAAAATACACTTAGACCTATTTTCTCTACTATGAAAAGGGGTTTTATATTCTTACCCAATGCGCAGCCCTTGCAAGTACCTTCGTGCTCCTGGTTGAACTTAGGAAGACCCGTCACCATCTTCTCCATGATAGGTAAGGCTCGGAAGTGTAAGTGAGCCAATCTCCGATGCCAAAGATCGCAAAGACTTGAAGAGTCATGAACCAAGGCTTGTAAAGAATGTGTGCAGACTTTGTAAAGGTTTTCATGTCTAACTCCAATTACTTGAGCATCCTTGAAGCTAGAGTTCTCCATCCACACTAGAACTTTTCCTTTGGAGAAGGCAACTTGATATCCTTTATCTTCCAAAGCTAAAATAGAAATAAGATTGCGCTTGATTCCAGGAGCATAAAGAACATTACCCAATTGAAGTGATATGCCGAAATCCAAATGAAGTGTAGAGGTCCCAATTCCTTTCACGGAGTAGCTAGCATCATCTCCAATGATGACTTGTTCAGAAGACTCCTTTTCCACCAAACTTGATAAGTGTTCCTTAAAGCCGTGATGTGTCGTGAAGCACCACTGTCGACATCCAAGTGTTGGTGTCGGAAGGTACACTACTTGATAATGCCGAATAGAACAAATATTCACTTGAATCCTTTTGAGGAGAGGCATCATCAACATCCGCAACGGTGACCTGTTGCTTAGGTCTAGTTGGACAATACTTGGCGAAGTGCCCAAACTTATCACACCTAAAACATTGAATCTTGGACATATCCCTCTTCTTCTTGAATGGAGGTGCATCATCATTTCCCTTGTCACGATTCCTCTTGAAGAATCCTTTTCTTCCATCTTTTCCTTTCTTCTTTGAAGTTATAGAGGCGAGAACATGAATATCTTCATTCTTTGAACTTTGACCAACGCCTCTTGCCACCAACCTTGATTCTTCTTGAATGCAATCAGATCTTAGGCGATCAAACTTAGGCAATTTCGATCTTGCACTGATTCCCTGAATGTAAGATTCCCAAGACAAAGGTGGACCATTGAGAGCAAGCATGGTCAGGTCTTTGTCATCAACCATATGCCCTATTGTCGAGAGCTGATCTCTCAAATCTGCAATCCTCATAAAGTATGCAATCACTGATTCACCTTTCACCATCTTCACATGATGAAGTTGTTGCTTCAGTGCAAGCGCTTGGCTGGTATTGTTGATTTCGTACAACTCTTCCAATGTTTTGAACATGTCTCTCGCTGTCTTCAACTTAGAGACGATAGGCACAATATGATCCTTGACGGAATCAACCAATATCTTCATTGCTTTAATGTCTTTCTTCACCCATTGTAGCTTCGCTTCTTCCTCCTCAGGTTCAGGAACGCTGGACTCTACGGACTCACCCAAGTCATTTTCACGCAAGGTAAGCATGATCCTAAACCTCCATGATGTGAAGTTAGATGCACCCTCGAGTCTGTCCTCGATCTTCAAACCATTCACCATCTTGACTAAGTGAACAAATGAACAAGTAGGGTATGCTGATTAGCAATAATCTGATCATGATTCTCTGAAACCCGCTCTGATACCATGTAAATTTTATTGATCAGATTTAATGCACAGAAAATTAATTCAAATCAGACACAATAACACAGCAGATACCCTGGGAAAACCCTCCTCTTGAGGGAGAAAAACCCAGGAAAAAAGATCACTCATATATATAAATGGCAACAATAAATCTCTTTACAATGAGGCCAATTACAAGGCCATCCTTCAGCACCTAACACAGATGCAATGACTGATAATAATCTGCACTTCTAATTCTGCCCTTGAATAGATTCACAACCTGCACTTAAGGAAATTCGCACTTGACTGAAATAAATTGAACTTGATGATTGCAAATGATAAATAGAACTCCTATATATACAAATCCAAGAGACACCTCCTTCTATAAGGCAAGTGGGCCAAGCAATGAATATATGTCTCTTATAAAATGTGACCAATCAATAGTAAGACGTCCTCATATGAAATCGTGCCAATGTAGAAGGAGGTCGGCCTTGGATGAAGACGTGTCTTTATTTCTTTAATAAATTCGAGCCATATAAATTAAATAGCCTTAAGGCTATCATTTAATTTATCACGCTGGAATATCAAATCTTGAAGCTGTTTATCATTAACAAGTTTGCTTCTTTTCAGTTTGGAGTGGATTTCTTGAAGTTTTCGTGTGATTTTTATCAATTTCTGGGCACATTCTTTTTGGACCTGAACCTGGTTATCGACTCTTTCCTCCAAAATGGTTTAGGTTTTCCAAATGCGTATTGGATTAAATGAAATCTCTCTTCAAGGCGATTCTATTAAGCATAAGGTTGTATTTTTTTGAGGCAGATTTGGATTTTATTTGCTAGGTTGACCCCCCTGTTGCTAGCGCCCCTTTTGGGTGTCTCTTTGATTGCTGGTCGTCCTCAGAGGTTGCTGCAAGTCGTTTTCTGTAGCTGTGAAGAGGAGTCTATGGCGTTGTGGCTTGGTGTTTTGAAAGCTCTCATCTTTGGTGAAAGGTGTGCTTGAAGGGTTTCTTTTTCTGCTGCTAGGAGCTTTATTTCAGGTTTGAAAATCATATTCTGAGTTGTATTTTGCTCTCCAAACAAGACTGTCAATGCTGTTATGATTTCCTGAGTTAAAAGTGAATGAAAGCTCTTATTTCCATGCTAGTTTCTTTGTGTTATTTCTGCGTATGTATGTTATATTTGTTGGCATGTTTCAAAACTGCAATGGGCATATGAAAAACACAAACAAACAAAATCAGAAAACTCACAATCAGCAAGCACTTGAAATCAGAAAAAGAAAAAACAATTTGGGGTCAGTCATTACAAATGGATTGCTGCCTTGCTGCTTTTGTATGAATCGCTGCCTTGTTGACTATTAATATTTCTTAATACCAATCACTGCATATTTATTGTTGACTTTAATTTATGCTGCCTTTCCATTGATAGTAATCGCTGCCCCTTTTATGTAAATCAGTTCACACCTTTCCTAGAATCATTACCTTGGCAAAGAGAATCACACCCCTTAATAAAGTTTTCTGTCTTCTTTTGTCATATATGATTTTTGTCTTATGTGACTTTGTCTTCTTTCACTTGTATTGATTTTTTTCTCATGTAATTAATCAGTCATTTATATTATGAATAATACTTTTGCTCCATATCACATGTAATAAAACACTAAAGTGATTGCTGCTTATGAACTTTTAATCTTATTACCTCATCATAAACCAATTGTATCAGTTTAAATCTTTAATTTAAACTTAATCTCTTATTCTTTAGTCTTCTATTCTTACTTTCATTGTCATCCGAACTAGGCCACTTTACATCATCATTGATTGATCATTAATATCAATTCAATACTACCCTCTAGATTTTGTCATTCTCAAAACAACATACGATCTCGTCCATACATCATTTGACATCAATGACAACCATCTTGTCCATGCACCTTTTGACATCAATGACAATATTCTAACAATCTCGAACAATGAATGCTTCGAACAACAAATTCCATCTTGACATCAATGACAATATTTACAACAATCTCCCCCTTTGTCATTGATGATAACACAACCATAATTCTCTTCTTTTTCATTGCTCCCCCTTACTCTCTCTCCCCCTTTGACATCAATGGCAAAGGGAAGTAACATACTTTTCTCTACAAATGGATCATGAAAACATCCATTCCTAATGGATCATTAATAATTGTGTATCAATAATAATTGTCTACAATATTGTCATCAGTTTGGCAAGTATTCCCTAAGGTTACTTGATGTTTACTTGTCGTCTGGAAGACAACTTTTTCTTTTGGGGGTGATGATGTAGTTAGTGTACAATGTCTATTATTATGTCTCGATAAAATTGGTTATCCAACTATGTATTAATTGGTTGTCGGCTTTGGGTAGTTATAAGCATTAGTTGCTTGATGATTGTGTTCTTGGCAACTATCGAGTCCTTTAAATAGAATGTGTATTCGTCAAGGAAAGTAGTATGATCTAGTCGGATCAACTTTGATCCTTAGCTGACCATCTTTGGTCTTCTTTTGTAATAATTTCATGTGCGAATAAAGATATTTTACTCCTGTATTTGGTATGCACTGTCATCTCTATGATTAATTTATGTATTTATTTCATTAGAGAAAGCAATAAACAGACTGCGTATAGTCAAGAGCCATAGGAAGCATAAGAAAATAAAGCAACAATAAAAGTTATTATCATTTCACAAATATTGGTTACATTTCATGATAGGCCCGCTACAAAATAAGAGGCTGTGATTTTCCAAGCAGCACTTCCATCTGAACAAAGGTGAAAATGAGAGATTCACTCTGAAAAAATGAAATTACCAAGTGGAGTTTGTTGAATAGAAATATGGAAGTCCACTCATTCACATATTTTGATAGTGTTGCCATTGTTGTGAAGAGAAAATTCAGCAGCCAACAATACAAGTGAGGTTGTGCTAAGCCATTTGTAGGTGATAGTGACGTGGGTTTACATCACATTTATCAGATGAGAAGTAAATAAAGTCTTTAAAATCCTTTGTGCGTCTTATCCCTCCTGTCTTCATGAGTTGAGCCTAAGATCTTCCCAAGTGGAAACATAAACCACTACCTTACTGACAAGCATAATTTTTCCATCGTCCATTATAATGAGTTGAGAGTGCTTCTAGATATAATTGTGCGTAAGTTTTTAGTGAAATATCCAAAAACACTCTACTCACTGCTATATTGTATTTTTTTGTGAAATCTCCTAGCTAAAAGTGGTGTGGTTTGTATGTTGTTATTAGTCATGAATAGCTGTTCAAAAAGGGGAACTCTCGCAAAATGTGCAAACCTACAACTGCTCAAAAGAGGTTGTAGAACAGAGTTGGCAAAGAGTTTTATTCATAGTTGCCAGAAGACTGGTACTGGTATCGGTACGTCTTTTTTTTGAAAATAGGAGACGGGGGTACTTGGAGACGCCATGTTTTTTTTAATATAAATAAAAATTAAAAAATTAATAATTTATAGGAAATATCATGACATTGAACTTTCCTGAGCGGGAGACTTCAAGAGACACGCGGGAGACATGCAGGAGACAATGGGAGACGACACTTTCTTGAGCGGGAGACTTTAGGAGATGTTGGGAGACTTCGTCCATGTCTCAACGCTGTTGGAGGCGTCTCAAGTACCAAAGACACATCTCCGTCTCCAAGATGCGTCTCAGGGGGTAGGAGATGCATCTCCTGGTAACTATGGTTTTATTGTTAAAAGTTTAAAACACTCATATTATCTCCTAAGGATTCAAAATTCAAAGAGATGTCATAAAACAAAGAGACTATAGTTTGCATTAACATTATAATTGCTTAAATCATGAAGAAATTATATGCTATTGCCAGATTTTCGAGGTATTCTATTTTCTTTAGCACCATTTGGCTTCCCATCACCAACTCATGGATCGCGTGGACAAGTCAGCATGGGTTTCTCAAAAGTTATGAGAGACAGTGGATGAGAAAAATCAAAGGTTTCAAACTCAGTTGGCTCAACAATCCCACCTCACGAAACTTGAAAAAGCCAAGGTTTCCAAGAAAGAGAAAGAATTGCCTAAGAAAGATGAAAAACTGATGGAGGACAACTAGCTAGCTGATAAGGATAGGCAAATTGCTGAGTTGCAGCTTGCCCATGAGTAGACCAAGCATTAGTTGACAAAGGTCGTACAGCTGGTAAAAAGTACTAGAGAACGTGAACATTTGGTAGCCCATCATTTGCAACTTAGAACATAAGAAGTCTATTGCTTGTGAAAGACCATTTCCCCATAGTCCACTCCATCCTCATCAGTCTACACACCTCCAAGGATGTCTTTTCCACCGGCCCCTTAGTGATGTTTAGTTTGTTCCTTTCAATCTTCCAATTCTGTTTTCTCCAGTCACCTAGAAGATGACTCTTTTTTTGAAGGGGTTGATGTAGTTAGAGAAATCTACATATTAGTTATATTTTAATTATATTGTATTCGAAAAGATTAGTTTCTCCTTCTTGGTTGTATGCAGTTATTCTTAGTAGTTGCCGACAATTGGAAGTTCTTATCAACCATCAGCTAGTTTATTACTCTTATTGTACTTGTGAAAGGGACCGCATGTTATGAGAATTCCCTGAACTACAGTTGTATAAGTGCATATGAATTAAATACTGTTGGAAATGTTGTCATTGATGTCAAAGGAAGACAATGTTTTCATTGATATTGGTGTCATTAATAAAGAATGAAGTAAATTGTCAAAAGCCTTTCAAGATAACCTACAATGGTGACTACTTGCAAGAGTTATATGATTTGGCAGTGAAGTAGATAAAGCATAGCCGTGTATATGTTGATCATTAGACACCTGAAGAGATAAAAGACAAAGGTCGATCTCTATTCCAAGATAGATATATTACAAGGAAGAAATTAATATTGATAATAATTAACAGGAGGCAACAAACAGGATTAAATAAATTCATATATAGCTAGCCAATCACATGAATATAATTAAAGTCGCCCAAGTTAATAACTATAAAAGGCAGCAACTAATATTAATATTAGTGACCAAGATTAGGGAGAAATGAAAGTACTTATTAAAAAAAGAAGGAAGCAGCCGACTATGTAATATGTGTGCCTCTTTTAAGAGGTCTAAAATAAATAAAATTTAAATTGTGAAGGGGCCGACCCATTATATTGAAGCGCTCCCATGAAAAGACAAAATGAAGAGGTGGGATTTATGAAGAGTTGTTTCCACTAGTAAAAGATGTCTCCCTTGGAAAGAACTCGCCTCCCTTTGAAGATATAAATAGAAGATGAATGGAAGAACAAAGAAATCAAGTTTTTCAATGAAAATAATTCACAAGCAGAACATATAAGTTGCAGGTATAAATCTGAAAAAGAAGATATATAAAATGAAGAATATTGCAGATTGTTGAAGATCTATGAGAAAAATTTAAAAGAAAATTTATGAGCAAAATTAGCAGAAATTTATGAGCAGAGATAAAAAGAAATTTATGAGCAAAGTCAAAAAGAATTTTTAATGATTTATGTCTGAGTATTAAAGCAGATTTGAAAAAAGAATAGAGGCAGAAATGAAGTGCAAATCAGATATCTTTAGAAGAGTATGTGATGCCATATGAGAAGGATAAGTGCAAATATATAAATGACAAGCATATGTGAAGATTGAGAGGCAAATGTTAAGGGAGAGGGTGCAGATTTTAAAGTGAAATTATAGATCACATTTATGAAAGGATTGTGTGAATTATTGTGATGAGATTTGCGAGGGAAGGAAGTGTGATCAGATTTATGAGAGAAGGTTATTGTGTGGATTGGAATCAGATAAGGAAGAAGGATATTGTGTGAGTTATAAGCATATTTGTGAGAGGAAGATCGCGTGAAAAGTAAACAACATCAGCCATTGAAGGATTAATAGGCTGGAGCCTATCAATTAGAGGCTGAAGCCTCTTGCTGGGTTGGAGCTCAGTTTTTGTGTGGGGGTTGGAGCCTCTTGCTGAGTTGGAGCTTGGTTTGTGTAGCGATTGGAGACTTTGATAGTAGGTTGGAGCCTACAAGAAGAAGAAGATTAATCCATAATATATAAACAATATTGTGCTGTGGTTTTCTCTCAAAAGGGTTTCCACGTAAATCGTGTGTTCTCATTGTGTTCCTAATTGCTAGATCTTACTTGAATGTTCTTATTGTGATTGGTTAAGTTTTGAAAAGTAAAAGTTTGTTAGATACTAATTCACCCCAACCCTCCCCTCAACAAATACATTGTGATATCTTTCTACAATTATTAGTATGGATTTCTTATAGTCATTGATATTCACATATCCTATTTACTCTGTTATATTTAAAGCATATTGAATTAGGCAGTAAATAGAGTGCTTCTAATAATAATTGTGCATGCGATTTTTGTATCAACATTTCAGATCATACTCCATTATCCATCATTAGGAAGAAGAATAAAATGGTAAGGTTGTAAACTTAAGATTGTAGAGAGTCTGCAATCTTATTGTTTTCTTTCCCTTCTTGATGATAGATACTGGAGTATGATCTGAAATGTTGATACAAAAATCACATACATAGTTATCACAAGAAGCACTCTCTTTCATTTACATAGACTCTAGAAATATCATGTCAATTATTAAAAATATTTTTTGATAGGCAATACTTTCCTTCATATCCTTTTGTGTTGGTGAATGTTTAGTATAATCCTCTTTTAGCCAAAAATAACTCTCCAAATGATGCACCGTAGTCTCATAGACAAGAGTTCAAAAGTACAGGCAATTATATTGACAATCCATCCGAACCAGCAAAATTGCCAAATGGTGTTAAAAATAATTATCCTGCCTTTGGTTGTCTTAAAACGAATCTTGAATGCAGGAAATTCATCTATTTTAAAAGGAAAACCATTATATTAGAAGTAAAAAAGGTAGGTTATATTTTCAGTTTCTTAAATAAATTATAAATATGAGCTTTAACAGATATAAATATGAAAGGAAAAATATGAGCTACACAAATACAAGTAAAATCAATTGAATAAATTTTAAAACAGGTGAACTTAGGAACTCGGACACTACTCCCTACAACAACAGAAGATATGTTGAAGATCAACCACAAACAAGAGAAAAACATATTTCACAAGGGAGAGACAGTACCTCATAATATCCCCATCAAAACTTAAAATTTCAGAACGCCGCCTTTGCCGATCAAAATTTTTGATTTGCTTATGACTTGCTGTCCATGGCAACGGAGGTTCAACAAAAGGATCCCATCTTCCACTAGCATAAGTTGTCAGCATGGGTGATGCATCTCTTGTTGAT
The DNA here is from genome assembly GCA_007258455.2 of Sequoia sempervirens. Lineage (NCBI taxonomy): Eukaryota > Viridiplantae > Streptophyta > Pinopsida > Cupressales > Cupressaceae > Sequoia > Sequoia sempervirens. Next base: position 8,535 of record VDFB02050071.1, on the reverse strand, counting down.
TGTTCCTTAGCATAGACAAGTTTTGCAATAGGACCAGTTACATGATAATCTGCACAAAAATCACGCAGCCTTTTCCTTAACTTTTGCATTGCTTCACGATGCTCTGAAAGTGAATTAGCTTGAAGCAACTCTGAATGTATTATCCTTTGGCATATGCTTCTGCACAATTCTGGGCTGAAAAGTGGTATCCCAAATTCTATACCGAGTGGAACCCACTCACATTTTGCATTTTTAGCAGACTGATTCTCATAGTCTTCCATTCTATGAATTTTTATTAGACGGAGATATCCTATTGTCCAAAATTGAAGTTCTTTGGCCAAAATCGTCAATGTTGAATTCAGCTGAGCAATTTCTTCAGTACTAAGTCCAATCTCATTATTGACAATGGTACAAGAACCATCTAAATTTATTAAAGGTAATGGTACATCCTTTGTAATAGGTTTTCCAGACTCATTTAAATCAACTTTCAACAGGGGCAGAACAAGCACAGCTGAGACTTTTAATAAAGAATTTAAGCAATGCAAAAGAATATTTCCATTTACAAGAGTTCCATCAAACCTGCCACCAAGTCCTCCTACAGTAGATCCATCCCAAGCCCACAACAAAGCTTTCTCACATCCTGATAAGGGTGGAGGAAGCAATCTAATCCGCTGACCTTTCATAAGAACAACAGAAACAGGACCAGAACCTGCTACTGAGTATAGAATCAGTTTCATCCATGGTGTCATGGAAGAATATGATGGTGGGCCAAAATGGACAGGACTGGCACCTCCGGGCAAAATTACTGAAGGAGAAGAAGGGAGAGGGATCATTGAAACAATTATGTCATAGTCACGACGAAATAAACGATGCAATGTTGGTGGTGCCAAGCCAGCTAAGCTTTCACAACGAAGAACATCTACACGGTATTTGCGCTTCCTCTTCACACGATTCTTTGAATTGACACTGGTAGTAGAGCTCAAAGAGTTTTCTTCTTTCTCAGCATCAAGGTCCACCTTTGTCAGCTCGCCTGCGTAGTGCTCAGATGATCTGTCAACGGCTTTATTAAAATCCAGCAATGGGTCATTTGATTCAAAAGGTTGATTATCCATCTGAGAAATTCCAGATTCAAATGAGCTCCAATGGAAGTTATTATTTGCAGAACCATTTGATTGTTGTTCTTGCCCAACATTAGAGTTTCCAGTGCTTTTTCTTGGATTTTCTCCATCAAAAAAAACACTTTTGCTAGAGAAAGCATCAATTAAGTCAGAAACATCTCCATCTGTTGTATCAGTTGTCAATCCACCAGACTGGAGACATTCAAGCACACACCGAAGACTGGATGCATGATTTGCAAACTCTTGCAGTTCACCCTCAAACTTTGTACCTTCTAATGCAAGCAGGTCATTGCATAGCTCAGCAATGCTAGCATCACCAAGCTTTCCTGCTTCATAGAGTGTAACTGCATGAGATTTCAAACCTGCAAAAGAAAAATAGTCTACAAGTTATGTTCATTTTTAAGGACCTTTAAATCTTATTGAAAAATAAAACTATAAGCATGAGAATGGATCAAATAAAATATTTATCAATGTTGCATAAGAAAAAAGTTAGATAAAATGGAAATTTATACATCAGTATTGCTACTAAAGAGTTCTGCCAAATCCACAGCCTGATCATTAGTTGAAGATTGCAACAATGGATGTTTGTAATACGTCTATAGATTATATGATATGCAAACTCATTTATGTAGTGGAGTCTTGAGTCTTCATTCAAGTCCTTATAATACAAATGGCATCTCATAGGTCTGCTAAATATTTTATTGAAAAGGTTTGCATTTCTTTTTATTTTATAAAAGAGAAGTCTATGTATTAAAAAGAGGGTAAAATACTAAATACAGTTCACAGCAGCCAAATACTTTGTACAACAAATGTAGAACAGAACACAAAAGATAAAAATTACATCAAGTCTTTACCCAAGCAAATAAATTACACATATAAGCCCAGCAGTTAGGTGTAAAACATAAGAAAATTGAAGTAGAATATCACAATATGTATCCTTATAACAATTGCCCTCTAAAATGTTCTTTGAGTGGATGCATAAAGAAGAGATATTATCATCAAGTCTCCCTAGATATTTTGTACTCAAAATCAGCATGTAATCCTACTGATTCAGTAACATAGACTAAAAATATGTGCAAGGTAAACTTGACTGAGTGAAGAAAGCCAACTGTCATAAGTGTGTTGAGGGCCAACTTGAGCTGATTTGAAACCTATTTTGGGTCAACTGTGTCAATAAAAGTTGACTGAAGGAATTAACTGACGTCAAGGATCTGTTGTTAAGGGCCTGTTGTCAAGGACTGACTGATTACTTTTGAGGGCTGAATTTTGCAAGGAAGTACAGAGTAGAAAACCAATAAATACAGTTAAGGCACAATATTTGAAACTAGTTACTAAGTTTTTTCAAACCCTTTACAATTGTTTTTGCAAACATATGAACTTTGTACTACTTTTTTTAGAGTCTTGCACTTATTTGCAATATTTTATTGGGGCTTGAAAGTTTTCCTGAAAACCCTAGGTTGCATAGTTATGGTTAATTTTTAATCTTTTTTTTTTCCAAAGCCCAAAACCTTATGTCTAGATTATATTCACTATTATTGAGCCTAGGAATTGCAATACAATAATCCTCAAAACAAAACCTAGAATGACTTCAGATTTTATTTATTTTAAAGAAGCCTTGTTAAAATTTCCATTGTTAATGACTTGATCCCAAAAGTTCGGAATGCCACTTCCATTGCTAATCTTTGGAAGAGTTAAAAAACAAATATCAAATTTTTAAAAAAGGTAGTCTTGCATTTGAAAATTTTGATGTTTCCACAAAGTAGAGCGAGGGTGGGTCACTTTCAAAGCATCTACTTAAGATGAAAAACCTCAAAGATCAACTTTATATTGTTAACAAATCAGTAGATGAAGATGATATGATTGCTCTAGTCATCAATAGTTTGCTAGCATCATTAGAAATTTTTGTGGAGTCTTTACATCTATCTGCAGAGTTAGACTCCCACCTTTAAAAAATTCAATTCATATTTTTGCAAAAAGAGTAGATACATACAAATGGCTGGGCCCAATTCAAGACAAATTGAGAGTGCACTTGTTACTCGATATAAAAAGCAACTATATCATCTTCATCTGCTTGTTTTTTAACAAAGAGTTGATATCTTAGGTCTTTCATATTAAGTGGATACATTGAAAGTGACCCATCTTCACCCAACTTTGTCGGAAACAACATTTTTTTCAAATACAAGACTGTTGGTTTTTAAAGTTCAATATTTGGTTTTTAGACTCTCCCAAATATCACTTTCAAAGCATCTACTAGGGAGTGCACTTGTTGCATAGTATGAGGGAAAAGAAAAGAAAAATTTGAATTTTGATTCACAATCTAAACAGAAAGTCAAGTGTTATTGTCATAAATTTGAACATATCAAAAGAGAATCTTAGAAACAACAATATGATCTATGAAACGACAATATGATCTATCCCAAAAGAAGCTACAGATCAAGCTAATGTGGCAATTGAGATGGAGCAAAACTCCTAGGAGTAAAAATAGCTTTTATGGCATCTTTCCAAGATAATGATGACACAACTAGTTGTTACTTCTTTGATTATGACGCACCTTGACATTTCACCTTCTGCAGAATGCCAAATATGTTGTTGATTCTAGCTCTACTAATTTTTTTTTCTTTCGGTGATAGTAGAATTCATGAACTAGAAGGGGTAGGAGATGTTTAAATTGTTCTCAGTGATGCAATAAAATTCATAGTTAGGGATGTTAAATTTGTTGCAAATATAAACAAACTATGTTGTTTATTAGTTGATTTAAAAAAAATTCTAACATGAATGTGAATTTTTGTGGACAGAAGTGTACTATGATTGACATAAAGCAAGGCAAAATAGCTGCACTAGGCCTTGGGCAAGGTGGTTTGTACAGGTTAATTGATCCTATCACAATTAATTTGTGAGCACCAGTTGTGAAGGACAATAGTAGCATTTTGTGGCATGAAAGATATGGACATATCTGAAATATTCCGAGCCAATTTTTTTTTTTTTTTTTTTACCAAGTACACAACAATGCAGAGAGCACCCGTTAGGGTTAGATAATTCAAACCAGCAGATTACAAATAACTCGTTGCCAAGAATGCGACTTGTAATGTCCCCTTCTCAGCAGTGATCGCTGGACCTGGCCTATTCCGGAGACCCGTAGGCTGTGTGGAGGGTGAAATTAGGGTTTCCTAGTTTGAGGAGGTTGTTGCTTGGAGTTGGGGTTTCTGACTGCGGATTCTTTCTGGGTTTTCAGAGAGCTTCGCAGTGGTGTGTTCAGTTCGGCATTCCGGGCTACTTCGTGAATTTACTATTTTTAGTAAATTCTATTTCTGGCAGTGGACAGTTTGGGTTCAGTTCAGTTGGATCACCTCTTCTGTTGTTTCAGCTGGCACTTCAATTCTTGGCCTTGGGCGCATTTTTTAGTGGAGAGATAAGTATTTTATTATAATATTATTATTTTAATATTATACCCCTTGGTCTAGCAGTGCAACTTTAAGTTGTTTTTAAAAAGGGGACTTTTGAGGGTCAAGGCGTCATAAGGAGTTATATTATATTTTAAATGTCAAATTTGAGATTATTAAATGGGACGCCCTTTTGTGAGATGAAGTTTATTTTAAAAAATGAAATATTTTATGGAGGAAAAGGGACGCCTTCTTTTGGTGGGAAATGAGTAATTTGAAAATTAGGGTTTTTGGGCGCCCTCTGGAAGTTTCTAGATGTTTCTCTCATTTCTATTTAAGCAGGCCTCAGCTCTTCATTTGGCACCTTCTGTCTACTACACCGTTATGCTGCTGGATTGTATTCAGGCACTCGCTTCGAGGAAAGCACACCTCCTAGCATTGGCTCATCTTCTTGCTTGAAAGATAGCAACTAGTTGAGAGGTTAGCTTGTATTAGGTTTGAATTGCATTTCTAGTTGAGTAATTGCATTGTTGGAGTTCTAGTTTACATTTTCTGTCATATTTTGATGTTGCTGAATGTCATTGAGGAATGTAAGAATCGCTCGTAGCTCATGAAATAAAAATGTTATCATTCTGGGTGTTGGATCTTTCAATCTGTTTATGAAGGGCGACCATGCTTGCCAATTTCCAGATTTTATTTATGTCTCTTTGATTTTATAAAGGAAATTCGCCCTTGCAGCTGGGCCGTACCATCTTGAGGTACATTGGAGTTTGTGCAAAATAAATAAGGCTTGTTTTGAGTGGTTTAGGGATTGTATCTTGGGCGCCTGCATCAGTATAGCAATCTGCATTTGATCTTTCGTCAATAGGATGTGTTTAGAGTGAGTTATATGCATTTTGATGAGTTTTCATGCTGCTGTTCTGTATCATTTCTGTCAAAAACAGTCACATCAGATTTGAGAAAGTTCATTAGTGTGTGAGGAGTTGATATTCAGTGAGCTTGGGAGTGTGAAAGGGAGTTCTTAATTTGATATAGCTTCGAAAGGATTCTAATCTTAAGATATTGACAAACTCTCTAATTTATTGTAAGCTGAACAGTAGTACTGTCAGCAATTCTCTCCTCTCATTTGATATTTACTTGTACTGCCCACTGAATAAGTGGAAGAGGCTGGCTTGCCGCCTTTTACTTTCTTGCATTGTAATTTCCTAAGTCTCCGCCATATGGTCGCCTCCTATCCTTCACGGATCGAGTAGCACATACTTGGTGTTGAGCTATTTTCAGTATTGCAATAGATAGGGATCCTCTGACCGAATGCTCGTCGTTCGCCGGCGCATCTCTGGTTAGAGTTCTTGTTCAGTATTTGCTTTGAGATCCTCTGACCAATGCTCACAACTTGCCCGCATCGGGATCCTGGCGTACATTCTGGTTAGAGTTACTTTCTGCATCGTTTTGGTTTACGCTAACCTTAACGGGTGCATGTTGCATTGTAATCTTTTATGAAAAAACAAAAAAAAAATTGGTCCGGTTCATTACAGTGGTATCAGAGCCATGATTCTGCCAACCTGTGCCCAACAGTGATTCAGTGGTCAGATGAGTGACAGTGATTGCAGATACTTCACCAGAGGTCAGGCCAGAAGACAACAGATACAGCTTCCGTCAGTGCCAGAAGCAGATACTTTTTCAGAGGCTTTGAGAGAAACTGGAATAACAGTGGATACGGGTAAAACAGTTGAGAACATGTCAGATAATCTTAGGACAGCCATGGAAGAGAAGGATGCAAGGATGGAAAAGAAGTTTGATGGAATGATTGAGATGATGTCTCGATTACTTGCTAAAATGGATCAGCAAGCTACTCAGAACCATATTCCGAATCAAAACCATGCTACAGGAGAAAGCAGTGGTGTCAATGGAAACAACGGGCATAATGGAAACAATGGTAATGGAGGTAGTAGAACCATTGGACAGCATGATGCCATCTCTAGCGGATCAGCCTCTAGACCGCTCTTTCCTACATTCACTCCAAGAGAAGAACAACCAGTTGAAGCTCCCGTTCCCTTGGTAGACGATGCCCGACAAGCCTATATGGAGTATGCTACCCTACCCCCTGATCTTAGGAACCAATGGTCCTTTGATCAATTCTTGAATCAGAGGGACAGAAGACAAGGAAGAAGAGTTGATAACCGAGCTAATTGGGCTCCTAGAACTGATTTCCATCAAGCCTTAGGGAAGGTAACATTGGCTCACTTCGATGGAAGTGATACGTGTTCAGCAAGATCATGGGTTCAGAAGTTAGACAACTACCTTTCACTTCGTCCCATGCCAGAAGAAGATGCCATCAAGTTTGCAACACTCCATTTAGAAGGAGCTGCCCATGAGTGGTGGTACCATGGTTTGGTCACTCTTGGCCATAACCTTATTCGAACCTATGGAGAATTCACCAACAAGCTGATTGAAAGGTTCGACACTAAGGATCCTGAAGTAAGATTTCGCGAGCTTGCACAACTCAAACAGCATGGCTCCTTGGATTCTTACATTGCTGATTTCCAGAGGCTTTCCGTGATGGTGCCCAACATCACCGAAAGAAGATTGGTTGTTTTGTTTTCTGAAGGTTTGGTTGAACCCTTGAAAGGATGGGTTAAAGCTTTCGATCCACCAAGTCTTGATGAGGCAATCAAGAAGGCTCGTAGTATGGAGTTATCAGCTCCTAGGCCTAAATTTCCGCCTAAGCCTTTTGGCCACAAGAAGGATAAGGATAGAAGACATTCTTCTAATCAGCACAAGAAGTTCCCACCTAAATTGACTGAAGAGCAACGTGAACAGCTCAGAAAGGAGGGCAAATGTTACACATGTTTAGAGCCTTGGACTAAAGGCCATAGATGTCCTGGAAGAGGGCGTTATAATCAAATGGGAACCTATTCAGATTATGAATCAGCATCTGATATGTCTGATCAGCAGTCTTATTTTGGGGACAGCGAGGATGAAAGAGCCACAGAAGAGTCCGATCATGAACAAGGAGTTGGGGGCCCTATTGCCCAACTCTCTAGTTTCCAAAAGAACGAATCTTTCAAGGTTCGTGGTGGAGTTGGAGGCCATCGTATTGTTGCATTAATTGATACTGGTGCAACGCATAACTTCATTGATGAAGGTGTGGTTGCAAAGAGAGGTCTCAAAACTGAAGAATTTGAAGGCTTCAAAGTCATGGTGGCTGATGGGTTTCACATTTCCTGCACACGAAGAGTTCCTAACATGTCCTTGCAGTTGGGAAACTATGAAGTCAAAGATGACTTCTATGTGGTTACTATTGGTGACACAGATGCAGTTTTGGGCATACAATGGTTACGCTCACTTGGTGAAATCTCTCTCAACCTACAAACAATGGAGCTCAAGTTCCAATCTGATGGCAAGAGAGTTGTTTTGAGAGGAATGTCTAATGGTGGTCCTCGTATAGTTTCTTTCAAAAGGATGGAAAGGCTGATTAGACATGACCAAGTGGAGTGGGCTGCGGAATGCATGGTTCTTCCTGCCAGTCCAGTTGAGACCAAGAGGGAATATCCTCCTGATATTCAATCCATACTCACCAAAAGGAGTAAGGTGTTTGCTGATCTACCACCTGGGCCACCACCAGAAAGAGGTGCTGAGCATGTTATTGAACTTAAGGAAGGGGCCAAACTAGTCATTACAACACCGTATAGATATCCTAAGAAGCAGAAGGATGAAATTGAGAAGAACATAAGAGAACTCCTGGAGATGGGCTTCATTCGCCCTAGCAAAAGTCCTTTTGCTTCAGCTGTAGTTCTTGTGAAGAAGAAGGACGGCACCATCCGCATGTGTGTGGATTATCGTGGCTTGAATCAAAGCAAAATAAAAAATCGGTATCCTATTCCTCGGATCGATGAGCTCATAGATGAGCTACATGGTGCTAAATTCTTCTCCAAAATTGATTTGAGATCGGGTTACTATCAAATCCGGATGAGGGGCTCAGATGTTGAGAAGACGGCATTCAGATGCCACTATGGTCATTTCGAGTTCCTAGTCATGCCCTTTGGCTTGACTAATGC
>VDFB02050070.1:0-27030 GCA_007258455.2 Sequoia sempervirens | reverse complement strand
TTCAACTCCCTTATACTTTCGTCTATTGAAAATGTCTGAATAAGATTGTATGTGCTTCCGCTGGTTTTGGAAGCAGTAGTGTTTAAAGGAAACATTCTAACCAATTAAGCTCAATCTCCTAATACACCTCCCCAACTTCAAATACAACAAGGTTATTTAAAAGTTAGGAAGACATCGAGGGGATCCTCCAAAAGGAGAGGATGAAAGAGTACATGCTAGTTGAGAAAAGGGGGATGGTTATGATGCAAAGAGGACAAAGAAGATGGTCCTCAAAACAATAAAAATATGAGAAGAAGGAAATCAAAGGTAAGATTTTTTAAGGGAAGAAATGGATGGAGAAATAAGAGTAGATTCTCAATCTATGATAGTAGTTTTCTTACAATATTTCACTCGAGGATCTCGTCTAGAAAGATGAAGGTTTTATCCTAGAATATTAGGGACCATGAAAAAATGGAGGTTGTTCAAGAAATTAATCCTAGATGGAGTTTGGGACATATCATATATTCAAGAGACTAAATACTTGAGTCTCTTTTCTAAGGATGTTAAGAAACTTTTAGAGCAAGTGGTAGTATGAGGTGATTGACTCTTAATGAGGGTCTTGTGGACTTAGGGTATTATGAAACCCAAGAAAAGTGGTGGTTAATCTTATTCTTTTAGGGGAGAGCTAGATGTTTTCGTCTTTTCATAGCTTCCAAGGGGATATAGCTAGTTTTTCTTTAATAGCTATAGGCCAAACTCAATAATATATAAGTTGAGACTATAAAATGAAGTTAAGAAGAAAATTTCTAGTGTTAGAGATCATCCACCTTTTTTGGGGGAAGGTGTGTCATACACCTTGTGTGATGCTAATAGTATAAATTTGCATTTATTTGTGGTGCACCTAGTAAATCTAGGGATGCGTGCAATACATGGGTTAGACATTCTTGGAGTCACTTGCATGTTGTAGGTAGCATTGGGATATATTTAATGTGGGTTGCACATTGATAAAATATTTAACACTAGAAAAATTTAGTACTAAAAAAGAAAACATAGTACCAAAAAGTAAATGAAGGGAACATGGTTTTGTAAGCTCATTATATTAAGGCACATGATTTATGTAATACGACTTGATGGTTTTGTATAAGATTGTTTTTATAAAAGAAAACACAAGTAATTGTTGATGTTGTCTATCATAGCATTGGTCTTGTTGGCTATTTTTTATTGAATATCTCTTGTAAGTTGCAAATGTGAGGAGAAGCATAGATTGGGATCTATAGTTACATGAGTCTCATTTTTTTGTTCACATGCAGTGTAATTAGGAAGCTTGATGTTTTTGAAGCCTCGCATGGAGACTCTACAAGTGTATTATAATCTTTATTCATGAGATAATGCATTGAGTGTGTGAGTGGTTTTAGAGGTTGAGTTTATTTCTTTGAGAGTTTTTCTAGGGTACATATTGTGTCATTTTGATGGTATTTTTGTCTAGTCTTTTGTATTATGGATTCTAAACTTTTGTTTGCATATTTTTCTCTCTTGAGGCTATGTGGAAATGTTTATTATTACAAAAAAATTATTTTCATTTGGTATGGAGGCTTGTTGTCAAGTTGTAAGAGGAAACATCTTCCTAGTTGTTAACCCTTGGTATGAGTAGATTCTTGTGCATGGTTGAATCCATAGCCTTACAAGAGGAAAATAAATATTTTTTCAAGGTTACAAGTGTGTTTGTAGACTTCAGTTATGTAGATCTTGGGTTTGATGAATATTTGACAAGGTTCTTTTGTTTGGGCTATTTCCTTGAAGGTTTTGAAGCTAAAATTTTGCTAGAGACCTCCTAGACAAAAATGGACCTCACCATTGAGTTCAAATGATGCAAAAAGTTATGAATATATCGAAAATGATTATGCTTAGGATCATTTTTTTCCATTTTCATGCCCTTGAAGGAATGTCCAAAGTTCAAAAAATCTATATTGTAAAATCATATGGTCCATGGACTATATAAGTTGTAGTCCTAGCTATCAATCTATAGGTATCATCAAGAATATTCCTAGTATATTCATTGCACAATCATCAATACGATCAAGCTAATAGGAATCAATTTAATATTTTATATTTTGTATGAGGTGTAGATTTAAAAAAATTGGTGTGTGTTATGGGTTAAATCCTTTGGTTGCAAGTGGTCCAACAATTGGTCAATAAAACCCTAGTGGCTATGCTAGGTCCCAATGCCACTAAGTGGTGGCCATGTCATTGATAGTCTGGTGGTGGTTTAGTATGTATCCCCACATAGTTGAGTATCAATAAATTCTTGTGCATAGTTGAATCCATGGCTATGTAGGAGAATAGAGACATTTTTAAGGTTACAAGTGTTTTTGCAAACTTGGTATATTGTAGGTCTAGGGTTTAATAAAGATTTGGAAAATGATTTTCTATTTAGACTTTCTTTGAATGTTTTGGAGCTAAGATTTTTCTACAGATTTGCTAGACAAAGTAGACCTCGCCATTAAGTTCAAAAGGGCTAAAAATCTATGGATCCATATAAAACATGACTTTTTTATTCAATTTTTTACATTTTCATTCCTTTAAAGGAAAGTGGAGTTCAAAAATTGTGCACTATATAGTTATACAATTCATGAGATGAATTGGTGTTATTTGAATTGTTAGGAAGATGATTAGTATAAATATTCAAATTTTGATTAGGTGGGTGCACTCAATGATTTTACCCATCCTTACCATTCTTAATATGGGTCATATTAAATTTTCAATCATATTTTTCATTTTATGTTTTAGTGTCGCACAACCTTTTGTATGATGTGCATTAACTCTATAAAGATTACAAATACATTATTATAGTTTTTAGGTAGCCCTCAACTTGAATCTAATGGATGAATAGATGGAAGAGTATTCAAATTTGATAACAAACCTTGAATCACATGGTCTAAGGGATCTTGTGACTTAGGAAACTTCCTAAAATAATAAAGCTCGAAAGGACATTAGAAGTATTAGTGATTGATGCACAATATCCTTGTCTCTTTAAAACCATTACACTTTGAAAAAATATTAGACTATTGAAATTTGGAAGGGTATGATAATGTGGATGGACCATGAGAAGATTAGCAATACTTTAACACATTTGATGTGAGAAATTTTGATTCAAGATTCTTTATGTGTGTATATATGTCTATGAAATAAGTAAAGCTATTAAACTGCACATTTTTCTTAATAGTGGGAAGGAGTCATATTAGAAATATGGTTTGTAACTAACCATCATCTAATTAATGCTTTATTTTACCACAAAAAGGTTGACAAGAAATGTCATAGAAATAGATGGACTTGTTAGGTCTTTTGGCACATCCAATCAGATAAGTCATTATTGTTTTCAAACCCATATTAACATAGAAATGTCAAGACAAATTTGTGGTGAGCTCATCAAAAGAATCAATAGAACTAAGAGATAAAGAATAAAACCATTGAATATCATTGTAGGTTTAATAGAGTCGCGTCACTCCCATTAGGTCGAAAACCTTTAAGTATAGCCTAATGGAGTCCAATAGTGAAAAATTGTAAGGGAACCAAATGTTGAAAGCACATATAACAAACCCCAAGTAGGATACATGAATATAGTCACATCAAGCCAAATGTAGCATATATAACTAACCTACAACTAGTACAAAGATGTATACCAATGAAAAGAGGCGTGTCCCTATATTTAATCATGCACATATATGTACCATATATACAATACATACAATGTAACATATTGTAGTGCAATATAGAGGATATGAGAACATATGAAAAGAGGATATCTAGAAAATAAAGAAGAAATATATGTTAGAGAAAGTGAGAGATTAGAGAAAAATATGAGATATGACATGTAATTTTGAGCAGGATACTGTATAAGAGTGAAGGGGTGAGTGTGAGACTATGATGAGCCAAATAGTGGCAATGAGAAAAATACATCTATACTTAGGAAAAATCATGAAACAAATATTTGACTTTTTATTTGGCTCCAATAGAAATTTAAATAAACTTTAGCAATGTCAAACAAAAATGGATATCCATTTAAAATACATATATGATATAAATAAATAACCATTTAAATCAAATAGATATTCACTCTAAAAAAAATTAAAAAATCTATTTTATTAGTCTGAATCATATGACCCAAAACCCATGACTAGTGAGGTTATATTTCTCTCATGAATAAAACTAGAATCATGCATTTTAAATGTTTGTTTTGGGAAATCATTCATGCTCCCTTTGTGCTAGAAAGTGATGGGCATCTTCATGGTAAGTGTTCAACAATTTATAAAGGTGATTTTCTTATTTTTTTGGAATTAAATTGAATTCAAAAATTAAATGATTTTTTAAAATTAGTTTAAGGTTTTAATTTTGATTAAATACATTTCAATAACATGAATTTAATGTGTATGTTATGTGTATTTTATTTTATTTTTTGTAATTTAGGGTTTTTCATTTTAATTGTGTAGTTTAGAGTTTTTTTGTGTTTAAAATGTTTAATTTAAATATTATATATTTTAATAAAATGTTGTTTGAAATCCTAAACATATATGTTTAAATTTGAAATAGGTAATATGGATGACTAAGCTCCAAAACCCCCTTGGCCCACTAAAACCTTCACAAATAATTTAAAAATAAATTAAAAAATATTAATTAAATAAATAAGTTTAGAGAAACTTATCATCACCACCCTTGATTGTGCTCAATGACTTCCACCTTAGAAGTGATTGTCAAAAATATACATACACTCACAATCCAATATGATTTGTTTCAGTAATAGTAAGAAGCTAAGGGGGATGAATATAATATTGTCCTATCATATGATCAAGCGAAAGAAGTAGATATTAACAAAGCCATGTTGGTGGCTCATTTTTCAACTATAAAATTATATTTATTATTGATGTACTTAAACCCAAATTCTCAATCAAATGGTGCACACTATAAGCATCATTGATAAGTTTTGGGATCATTGATGGATGGTTTCTGGTAAACTACCAAACAATAATTTTGATGTACCTTTATGTTTCCCCTATAAATGTAACATACTAACGCTTCCATAAAGTAAAAATTTCTTATTTTACACCAAACGAGTAAATAAACAAGTAATAAAGCCATTGCAATAAAAAAATTCTTTTCTTTTATTGATAATTTCCAAACAAGATACAAAACATTCAATATCATGAATTCCTTTTCATTTCAAATATACTTCAATGTTAGAAAGCATAAAAATACCTACATAGTCCATGGAGCTTTCGAACAAATAGTATTAAGACTGTCCAGGATCCTTCCTTTCAAATCTTGGTTCTTCTGTCGCCTACTGTGGAGGAGAAGCATCACTCAAGCACTTTTTTTCCAACCACAAACTCTTAATGTGGTCCCCCACACATCTATCATTCGATAGATGGACCTTCCCTTCGACAAAGAGATTGGTAGAGTAACCAATAATGACAACCAACTGAGCATAGTGTTGTGTCCAACATAACTAGAACCTTTTGTAATCCGACAATCTCAAACTAGCATGTAATATTGGATCACAGTGAACTGACAGTGCAGTCTCACGTATCACACAACTAAGTGGAGTCTCATACATTGCACTACTTTGGCTAAAGTGTTCTCATTCAGTACTTCGAATGAAGTCATCTATTACATACACTACTCAGGGCTGATTTGACTTAAGGATATCTTACACTACGCATAGGTATTGTCCTTCAATGGATAATCTGTCATCCCAGACTGACCTACAACATACTAATCTACTTGTAATGAATCTACCTAGCAAGTAAGTACACAAGCTCCCTGCCATACTGGATTACTATTCTAGGAGTAACACCATATTTCCTAGTTAATTTAATAACTTAGCTGGGTGTACCTCAAGTGACTCTTGCATTCAATCAAGGCTAGTATAGTCTTAACTAAGAAACACACTATTCTCCTATTATGGAGTTCTTACAAGCATAACATAAAAATAGTCTAACAACTTTAATTCCCATTTTCAAAAGAAATGTTAAACACTTCTAAAGACATTCCATGCAACATAGAAACACATCAATTCCAAATAAATAATAACAAGAAGAAGTTCCCATGCCTGTTATCGCTTATCCCAGATAATGATAACAGTGCAGCCTTCTCCAAACAATAGTTTAGCTTAATTCAGCTTCCCAACACAACTCCCTCTCCTCTCTTGTTGATAGCACACTTCCCTCAAATAATAAGACAATTGTTCCTCACAAAACTCACTCTTTTCTCACTCATAATTCAGATGATAATGACGGGTAATAATTCAAATATGATAACCAACAAATGACGTATAGCTGTTGGTATAATACGTCCCACTCAAATGAAATGATATAATGGAGATATTAGTTTGCCAAAGAAAATGAGAGTGATAATGATTGGTTGTAAATAAAGAACACAAGAATGAATAAGAGAGAATAAGAATCATGATGCGTTTCAATTGAGTTGGTGCGACTATTTATAGAGCAACCAGCCTCCATAAATCCTATAGTTTTGGCATGTAGAATGACACCACTTCCTTGCAACATATTTCAGCTTAAAGGTGGCGATAGATCAAGCTCATACTCAGCATAAAGCATAACAGATCAACTTCCATATTGACAACATTCACAAGACCATTTTAAACTGCACATGGAGAATTTGTATTTTTCTCCCAAATCGACATCTACATGAAAGTGAAACAGAGGTGGCGCCAAAATTATCAAGTTGGCGCGATTCCCAAGTAAGAATATATGTCAATGATGAATTACCAACACATAACATAAATTGACTTGTTTTATGAATTGAGTCGATTGCAGCAAATAAATACGTTGGACTTAGTCCATGCTTTCTCCATTTCTCATATCGACCAAGTCAAAGCCAATAGAATTTAGGTGTATTGCTTATGTTTCACTCCTTCGTACTCTTGGCTGGTAATATGTGGTTCATCACACAGTGTCGTGTATAATACAAAGTTGTCTTTCATAATAATAATCAATATCGACATATTTCAGCCATGGATTAATAACGTCACAAGAAGTCTCCATTAAATCAACTTCTTAATTAAATAAGAATAAGTTGAATTCCAAATGTATAAAGAATATGTAAAGTATATATTATTATTATATATATTGTATATATATATATATATATATATATATATATATCTATTTAAATACTTTCGTATAAATATATATATATGTATATATATAACTAAATATATATTTACATATATATATATTTATTAAATAAATATATATATCATAAGCCAGTCAACATACATCCGATATATATATATATATATATATATATATATATGTAAGGCAAAAATAATTATAATAAACACATTATATAGGATGTATACATATATAAATAAATATATAAATGTATATACCTCTATGTACACGTATATGTAGGTATACCATATTGATGCATCTGTATGAGCATGTCCATTTGCTAATGTTCACTTGTATCAATATGCATATACATATGGATACGCATGTATACTATACATATACATACACACACACACACACACACACACACACACACACACACACACACACACACACATATATATGTCCACATTTGATTCACTTACATCCATTTACATTACCATCATATCGATAGGTGTGTACGTGTGGTATATCTATACATATGCATATACATGTTGTTAGATCCCATTGACACACATGTGAATACATATAAACATACTTCCACCTACATCCCACTTATCCATATGATCGTAATAACACAAGAAATATCTCAAAACCTCAAATAGATAAACATCACCCGTAAAAGCATGTAGAAGTAAACAAGACTCCTAATGCATTCAAACAAGCTAAGGATGACTTACCTATATAACCCACAAACTGACTCAATTCAATCACTCTAATGTGGTGTGTGTATGCTCAGCTAGTCTTACTTTTATCGGTTACCCGACAAAGATCTTCTCCCAAGTGATACTTCCCCTCCGCCTGGAGGAATGGAACACATACCTTCATCCACTAACACATGTTCACGACAATCAAATGTTCATAACATATGCAGTATACATAAACATCTCCAAATTTAGAATAATTACAATTCAATAACCTCTCATTCACATAAATGCAATATTTCACCATGGATGACATCAACTGAAGTAACATCAAATGAGACAATCATCAAATGTGAAAAAATTCATATTGATAACAAGGTACAAACATATTTTATTCACCTCTACAATCCACATTACATCCATTTTTACCCTATGTAGAAATAGTAAATAGTAACTATATAATTGGGGTGTAACATACTCCCCCCTTATGAATCATTGTCCCCGATGACCTAAGGTAGTATTCAAAACATAACAATATAACACTATATTATTCAACATTCTCAAAAGCATCAAGAATTTTTGGAAATTTTTGCTAAAGTTTTGCATAGTCCTCCCAAGTAGCCAAGTCTTTTGCGTACCAGTCCCATTGGATTTTTCATTGCAAGACCTCTCTGTTACACAAGCGTAGCTTACGTGTTCCTAGCACCTTGATGGGATCGAGAGTTACTACTCTTGGGTCCCTTACCTGTAAAGCAGTCCAATCAATTACATGATTATCCCCTAGTATATACTTTTTAAGGTAGGACACATGGAAGACATTATGCATTCTGGTAAGAGCTGGTGGAAAAGTGGTTCGATAGGCTACTAGATTCACTTCCTCTAGAACCTCAAAGGATCCAAATGATGCAGAGCAGGGAGGATTTTGTCTTACAATCACAATTTAAACTATTTTGAACAATCGTTCAACCTTCAAAACCCTAACTTGGAATTGTTCCTATTTTTCTTGTAGCATATCAAATAGTGAATTTTCTTCATAGCTTTCAAAAGAAATTCTAGACCTACAAAATAATGGACATTGTAGATACCCTTTATGGCATTCTTTGGCATATTAGGTTTGTGCTTGGGGTTGTTTCAGAACATCACCTTCAAAATAGGACTGCTATGCTGCCCCTTAAGCCAATTAGGCCTCTTTTCCAAAGCAAGTATATGCTAAAATTTTCCCCAACTACTAAACTTCACTCCATAGTGCTAAAAAGGTCACAAATAGTCTGAATCCACAAATTTTGATAAATGAAACACTCACAAACTCATCAAACTACAAACCCTTACTTAGGCCTATTAGGCTTGTCACACAGGGGTTTATTGAAACTACAAACTCCAAGCATCCACATTGAAAACCAACACTTTAATCACATAAAAAATGACCTGCACAAGCTTTTCCCACCATTACATGACCAATTCCAATTTTTTTTGAACAAACCCTAGCATCTACACCTCTCTTTTGCCTGAAAACATGTGAAATTCACCCTAGGGCATCACCATATTAGCCCAAAACCTCCTTCTCTGCCTCTAACAACCTACAAACATGAAAGAGAAACCTAATTAACACCATTCCACCAACTTTAAAAACATTTCATTGCTGGAATGGTCTCTTATGCCATTTTTACACCTTCAAACCCTCAAAACAGGGTTTTACAATCCTCCTAATTTGATGAAATCAGTTCAAACAAAAACCAAAACACCCTTAGTTCATTCCATCATAGGATTCAATACATTTTAGAACATAAACTCTCAGTACGAAACCGTATTGTAGCTTGTAGCAGCAAAATTATACAAGAAAATGCAGAAAATGGAGTTTCTTTATTGCTTCAACACCAAAAATCTTCAACAAAACCTTGACATCAAGTTTTTAGAGCATATTTAAACTTGTACCACCAAAACCCATCAGTTCCAACCACCTTTTGAACTACTTAACTGTTGGACTTCCAAAACAACAAAATTTGCAAAAGTTGTTAATACAAATTTTATAACATTTGCATAAAACATGACCACTTAATTACAACCGACCCTAAATAACTCAATACATTGTAAATGGTCTATTATGACCTTATTACCCCACATTTAGACTCAACAACCCCAAAACCTAACATAAGACCAAAATTTGCAACATTGATTAGGTGCCCCTACACCACCAACATAATGCGGGGCTAACTTATAAGACTTTCCAAATTTAATTGAGCTTTTGTGAGGTTTCACTCTCAAAAGTACTTTGTCACCTAAGGAAAAATTATAGGGCACTCTCTTAACATTTGTGTAACTTTTCTATCGATTGTTAGCTTCTGCTAACCTTTGGTTAATAATTTTAACTTGCTCATCCATTCCAACCAACATTTCCGGTCCAAGAATTACTCGATCCTCAAGTTTATCTCAACTTATAGGAGTTTGACAATTTTGACCATACAAATCTTTGGAAGGAGCCATCTTAATTGCAGAATGATATGAGTTATTGTAAGCTAATTTCACCTAGGGTAAATAATCTTCCCACTTGTATTGTTGATCCAAGCAATACATCCTAAGTAGGTCTTCCATTACTTGGTTTAACCTTTCTGTTTTCCCATTCGTTTCCAGATGATATGTTGAGCTAATATTTAACTGAGTTCCTAGTGCAGAAAATAAGGTTTTCCAAAACCTTGAAGTGATTTGTGCATCCCTATCTGAAATGATCTTTTTAGGAATTCCATGCAATATAAACACTTTGTGCACAAATTTTCTTGCTATGACAGGTGCTCCATCAGTTAAGTTCCCTGGTATAAAATGTTCCATTTTTGTAAGATTATCAACTACCACCAGTATGGCATTGTGATTACTTCTTGACATAGGTAGTCCTTGTACAAAGTGCATACTTATAACTTGCCATTTCCTTTCCAGTATGTCGTGTGGGTATAACAAGCCTGCAGGATGATGATGCTCAACTTTTACACTTTGACACTCAAGACACCAAGCCACAAAACTAGCGGCATCTCCTTTCATTCCCTTACAAAAGTGTAATGGTTTTACATAAGCCACCATTTTTGTCACTCCTGGATGTCCAGAATATGGTGCTTCGTGTATTTCCTTCCATACCAAATTTCTCAATTCCTTTACATTAGGTACATACATTCTACCCTTATATCTAAGTAATCAATTAGGTTCAAAATGAAAACCTTCATACCTAGAATCTTGAGGATTATCCATGAGTGCTTGCTTAACTTGCAAGTAATACTCATCCTCCTTGCTCTTTTGGAGAACTTTCCCTTTGAAATCGGTTTGAATTGTTTCTATGGAAGCAATGTGACGTCTTCGACTTAATGCATCAACAACCCGATTCTCTTTCCCCTTAATATAACTGATATTAAAATCATAGTCAGCTATTAATTATAACCATCCTCTTTGTTTAGCATTTAGATTCGATTGAGTAAAAAGGTAATTTAACCCATTGTGGTCAATTTTCAACTCAAAGGGTTTCCCCAACAAATAGTGCCTCCACATTTGCAATGCATGAACTACAGCTGCCAATTCTAAATCATGTGATGCATAATTCATTTTGTATGGTTTCATCTTTCTAGATTCATAAGCAATCGCTTGCCCATCTTGCATCAATACACTTCCTAACCCTTCTTCGCATGCATCTATGATAATTGTAAAGCTACCTTCAGGATCCGGTACCTTTAAGATCGGTGCAATGGTTAGTTTTTCTCTGAGAAGGTCAAAAGATTCTTGACACTTCTCATTCCATTCAAATCTCTTTCCTTTCTTTTGCAAATAATTTATTAGAAAAGTAATCTTAGAAAAGTTTTTGATAAACTTCCTGTAATATCCTGCCAAGCCCATGAAACTTCTTACCTCTAACACATTTTTGGGTAGAGGCCACTCAATTACTACCTTGATCTTTGTTGGATCTAATGCAATTCCTTCTGCCAAAATCACATGACCCAAATAATGTACCCTCTCTTGGAAGAATGTACACTTGGAAAGTTTACCATACAACCTATTCTCTCTCAAACATTGTAGGACCATTTCTAAATGCTCGCAATGTTCTTCCTCATTTCTAGAATAAATCAAGATACAATCTAGAAAAACTTGTACAAATTTGTCAAGGTAATCCATGAACACACTATTCATTAGATTCATGAATGTTTTTGGTGCATTTGTTAAACCAAAAGGTAAAACAGTGAACTGATAGTGCCCATATCGTGTTCTAAATGCAGTTTTAAAGATATCTTCATCTTTAACCCTTAACTGGTGATATCCATATCTCAAATCTTTTTAGAGAATATAGTTGCACCTCTCATTTGATCAAAAATATCGTCAATGTCGGGCAATGGATACTTGTTCTTAACTATAGCTTTTTTAAGCATACGATAGTCGATTCACAAATGCAATGTTCCATCCTTCTTCTTGACAAAGATAACTGGTGCTCCCCAAGGTGAAACACTTGGTCTTATCAGTCCTTTCAACAACAATTTGTCCAATTGTGTCTTAAGTTCCATAAGTTCAGTGGTTATCATCCTATAGGGTACCTTGGATATAGGTTCTAATCCAGGAACTATATCAATAGAGAAATCAAATACTCTTTTCAGAGGTAATCTTGGTAACTCTTTTGGAAACACATCCAAAAATTCTTTCAAAATTGGGTACTTCTCCATATCTAATTTTCCAGTTTCATCTATTTCTTCATCTTCTAATTCATGCAAACTCTGGTACTCAAAATTATCACTATCCTTCCCAAGTTCTTCAATCTTTATGGTAAATAGTTTACACCCTTTCTTTTTAGCTCTTATAAGTTGCATTGTCGTAATTTGTCGAATCCTTACCTCTCTAGGTATTCCTTGGAATTTAACTTGATTTCCATGATCATGTAGGCATTCTACAGTCTTAGCATGACAGTCTACTATAGCCCTATGCTTTCATAACTAATTCATTCCTAGGATAACATCATATGATCCTAGAGGTACGACATAAAGGTTAACTTCAATAGTAAAACTAGGTAGTTCTATCCTAGCCTTGAATAGACATTGCTCCACCTTTGCTCTTGTTTGGTTTGCATACTCTACATTCCAAGACATTGCCATGTGTCCCACATTCCTACATAATTGTTTAGCTATTCTAGGTGAAATGAAATTTTCAGTTGCACTAGTATCAATAAGAACAAAAAAAGGTAAGCCAAACAAAATACCTAGTGTTTCGACTGGTGTTACTTGGTAATCAGCATGTCGATCATCCACAACTACATGTATCCTTTATTGAAAAATGACCTCTTGAGTGGGTAATGAATTACCATATGGTTGCAAACCAGTTGTTTTATTGGGACATTCCCTTGCATAGTGATCCCCTCTGCATATAAAACATCCTAAAGGAGGCCCTCTTTTCCCTATGGTTTCTCCAGACTTATTGGTATTTTCATTAGCCTTGCTAGTATTACCCATGCTAGAATCATTTCTTTTCTGATCTCTCCTAAAATATTTTCCATTATAGCAGAGTCTTTTCCCTTTTTTCTTTGCACTATTTTTCATAGATTCCTCCTTCTTAGGAGTTATCTTTTTAGGAACTTCCACATCCTTCTTTTGCTCATTTCTTTCTTGTCAAGTAGAATCAACCTTAAGCTTTTGTTCCTGCTTAATTGCTTTTTCATATACAAGATCCATTGTTGTTGGACCATGCATATCCACTTCTCCTTTGATCCAGTTATTGAGTCCCAAAATAAATTTCCTAATGCGGAAATGCTCATCCTTATGGTATATGGGGACATAACGTAGAAGTCGGGTGAACTTCTCCCAGTATTCGTTAACTGTCATGCTACCTTGCCTCAACTCTTGGAAATCCAAGAATTTTTGGTCATAGCAAAGCTGTGATAACCATCTTTTGTAGAAAATATCCACAAATTCTCCCCAAGTTCATTTCCATGAGTTTATGTTAAGTTCCAACTTTCTTTTCATCCACCAGTTAAAGGCTTCACCTACTAATTGATATGCACCCCATGCGGCTTTAGTAACCTTATCATAGTTTTGTATTTCAAAATACTTTTCCATCTAAACAAGCCATACTTCAGCCTCATCACCTCTAGCACTACCATCAAACTTAGGTGGAATTATCTTCTTCATGTCTCTTGACAGTTCGAAAGACACAATATTCTTATTCCTTTCAATAGACGGTGGGAACATTCTCATGAGTCTCAGGTCTCTGGTGGTTTTTGTCATTAATTTGTGTTGTCAATTTGTCTATGGGCAAAATAACAGTTCATGTGCAGTGAGAGACCATGCACACAGACAGGCCCCGTTTTATTTCTGGTCTCCATGGGCAATTCCTCTGAACCTGCTTCACGTGTCCAACCCTTCAGTTCTGAAGTGGCTGACCTACACTGTCTTTTGTTCGTCTCTCATACATTTCTTCCTGTCCCAAAAAGGATAATAACCCTCAAATTTATCATTTGATACATAATTACAAGAAGTAATGTCAACATGGTGTTCATCAACAATGTAGTCTACAGTTGTCACAAACATTTGTTCATGAGACCATTTCTTTCCTGGCGGTGTACATATCCCTCAGACTCTTTATGTAACGCCCCGCCAAGAAACCCTAGAAGACAACACAAAACTTGACTAAATACATTTTTTTTTAAAAAGAAATAACAATGAATTGCATAATATATCATAACATACAAAATAATCCTAATTCCTCTAAGGTTCCATGACTATGCTACTAACACAACTATTATTGAAGAGCTAGAATTACTTTATTAATCATGGTTTATCTAACAAT
Source organism: Sequoia sempervirens (assembly GCA_007258455.2). Classification (NCBI taxonomy): domain Eukaryota; kingdom Viridiplantae; phylum Streptophyta; class Pinopsida; order Cupressales; family Cupressaceae; genus Sequoia; species Sequoia sempervirens. Next base: position 12,422 of record VDFB02050070.1, on the reverse strand, counting down.
CAAATTCATTTTAATCCACCACATTAAATGATTCAAAATTATATAATTCCATAACATGTCATCAGATAAACAACTTCAAAGATCATTTCTAACAATCATATATTCAACTTTCATTACATGAGAATACATCATAATTTGTTACATCGTTACATTGTTTACAATAATGCTTCCCTGCATATAATTGGGAAGAATACATCAAATTACAATCAATGGTATAACTGGAATACAATTCCAATACATATACATAAATGACTATCTTCTTGAACTATATCATGAACTGGAATCTGCTACACAAGGTACAACCTCCACACACATGAACAAACAACAAGAAAACCCAATGGAGGAAAATAAACCAACCTCCTGACCATGTGGAACCCTAAGGTCCACGCCCTGTGCTAGGAGATAACATAAGGTCCCACTACCAACCAACAATCAAGAAGACAACAAACTAACATAGCAAGGCTATACATGGCTCCAAAACAACACTGCAACAACATTAACATCACATAGACACATACATCGCTTACAATATTGGCTTCACTTCCAAAGGAACACACACAATAGGGGGAGAACATAAACTAGGGAATGCTAGATTGCAATAGGGAAGAGTTTCATCGTATAGTCCCAACATGGGTTGTCCTAGCGGTCTCTCACTAGACCCCAACCCCCATCTATGGTTGTCTTGGCAGTCTCTCACTAGACGCCAACCCCATAGGGTGACACATGTAGAACTTCCTTTCGTGAGGACAAGGAAGTTGATCTTTCTAACTAGGCCTTCTCTACCCATCCTTAGCCTAAAAGAGCACTACAAACATGGGTGAGGCATCCATTATCTTATTTATGTGAAAATTATCCATCCCCCCAATTTATTATTTAGGTTATCACTAGATTAAGAAACTTTCCAATGGGTTCCTGGTCACCACTTTGGGTTCCATCCCCCATTGAGAGCTGCTCCCCCTACTTGCAACTAGTAAACCCTACAAAACAAGCAAGGTATTTACCATCTTGCAACTGAACACAACTACTTGAATCCAACACAGTGCAAGGCATTGACCCTCTCACACACATATCACAATCACAAGGATCTATACACAGTGCAAGACATCGACCTTCTTGCACACATATATAAATCAAAAAAATCTAACCACGATGCAAGACATTGACCATCTTGCACAAAACATAAAACTTTTCCAAACCATTTCCAAAGTAAAACCATCATAAGAATCATACATACAAAATACTCCCTCCTAAACCTCTGGAAGACTACCAGAACAACTTCACACATATGACTCCCACTTTAAACAATAACCCAAAATCATCTTGATCTCACTAATTCAAACACCATATATAATGCAAGTAATCAGTCAAACAATACAACCATAGAAACAATATTTCCACATGTTTCACCTATTGGTCACTTACAAAATAATTCATAAACATCTATATGAACACTTATTCTAATAGCTAATTTCATAGTGAATTTACACATCAACTATAAAATGATTCTGAAAGAAATCAACATTCAATAATTAACGAAAATATAATCTAATTCATTTATTTTAACTTAACCATTTAGTTCAATCGGTAGATTATTTACTACACATAACTATATTTATAGCATGGTACATTACAACCATCTATCTATCTTAAAATTCCCAAAGATTATCAATCATGCATACAGACATAAATATACAACTATCCTAATTTTTATAATGTTTCAAAGTTATCATAATATTTCAAGGCTAGCTGACCAACACCCTGTCATGTCACGCTCCATAATACGATCCATGAGGTTAATCAAATGCTACATTAAGTAATACACATAATACTAACTAGTTAAATAAAGGATATGAATAAATGCCAAGAAGGATACAAGCTATGAGGGTGATCAAATGCTAAACCAAATCAATTCCCATATATATATATATATATATATGCACACACACACACACGTATCTTTACTTAGATATGTGTATTAAATATACTAATATATGCATATACTTATATGATTTAAATGTAGATGCAAATATACTTACGAATACTATAATCTCTACCTGATAACTTTCTAGAAAACTATTATCGAAATATAAGTAACCAATTTAACCCACTCAAATAGCCAATACACCAAACTAATATAAGCAATTAATCACATAGGAAAAATCTTCTTAAACTATAGTCATAAAACATTTGTATATATATTATTTTAAATCATACTTAATCAAATCATTATTTAAAACAAACACCCAATTAACCAATATAAACATGAAGTCAACAAATATTAACAAATCGTCCATTAAATGATTATGAAAGAAATCAGCATTTAAAAGGATCATCTAATTCATTCGTTTAATTTAATCCTTCAATTACCCTAATATAATTAAATCAATTTATTTGATTTTCTATTTAATTTTCTAATTTAATATCTACTTAATTAATTAATCACAAGGCAGAAATATTTTTTTGCTATAATTCATTGACGACGCAATCAAACTGATTTATTGACTGTGAATAAATCAATAACATAGTATGCAATTCGATAAGCTGTAGATTATAAATAAGATGCCGAAGGGAAGACATTGAAGGAAACAAAGGCTACGCCAAGAATAAATAATAGAATATTTTTTCAAGTGTTGTAGTTGCATTTCCCTATTTGAAATAAAATCGAATTCAAGAGCATAGAGAGAGAGTAATGAAATCAAAAGAAATGGGGTTTTACGGCTATAGAATATGCACAAAATGATTTTCAGAAAGAGGGCTTTGGAATTTCTTCAGAAGAAATGCATTTATTAATTACTTCAACTCAAAATTAATAAATAAGAAATATTTTACTACCAAAGAGCATAAACATTCATGCATTTGTTTTAAAAAAAATAGAGACAATTTGGAAAACAATGGAACTTGGATTCAATCAATTGGCATGGCTGAAGATTCAATGTCGAGCTCCAAACTCCTAGCTTGCAACTCCAATCTCTTCAAAAACCCCAACCAATATTTACAGAATCCTAATTCAAAATCTCCAAACCAAATGAAAGTCTCCAAACAAGAAAATATTCACTAGAACCCAACAAGATTGTTTCAAGATTTATTTCCAATTCAGACAAAATCCCCAGCATAAAATTTTTTCTTGCAGACAAAGTTTTGTTCTCTACCTAGAAAAATCAATAATCATGAAAATCTCTCGAAAAGATAATTATTTACCAAAGGAAGGCTATTTTATTTTCCAAAACAAGAATTTAATAATATCTCTAAAATCTTCAAAAAGATAAATTGTTGAAAGATTCCATGCAAGTTTTATTTTTAGAATTTTTTTTAATAACTACTTGAGCTACATGTTGCTACATGCTCACTACGACTGTCATGAGCAGTCCCATTTTAGAAAATCTATTCAATGTTTCTTCATGAGCCATAAATTATCTTTATTTACCATATAATTTTACTATTTATTAATTCCACTATAATTGTTGCTATTTATCCATTATCACCTTTCTTTTTAATATTTTATTTTATTTTATTTAATATCACATTACACTTTTAAATTTATTATAAACCATAATTATTAATAAGTATATTTATATTTAATTACCAAAATACTTGTTATCTAATAATTTAATTTAATGAATCTATTAACCAAGAACAAAATTATCAACCAAATTTAAATTAAACAAACCAAATATCAACAACAATTACCTAACGAAAATTAGGGTTGAAAAACAAGACCAACTGACCACAAGCAATAGACAATGTTAAAGAGGTAACAGACTAGGTACTCATCCTCTTCGAGGATGATGGCTAGGGTAGGGGATCTTATGCTATCTTCAAACAACTATTTCATTGGGTTTAAGGCACACTCAGACATGTCAATTCAGGTGGAGTCGATGCCTGGTACCTACAACCTACAACACACAAAACGGTCGAACATATACATGGTCATACAATTAGGTACACTGTGAAAGGAAATCACAGCGTATCAGGGTACTCACGAATGAGTAATGTGAAACTATCCCTTTCACCCAAACACATCAATCAATTAACCACATCAACTCATAACAATCAATTACATAGTAATTAGGATGATAATCACTAATGGTCATGATAAAATAATCACATATTGATCAGAATAATGCATCTAACATCATATACTGTGTCATAAAATAGATCAAATGCTTAACATCATTAGCACATACCTTTAATTATCCCTATTATTTACTTTCATCTCTGAGTTCCAAAACCAAACTACCTGCATATCCATGGTGAGAATGGAGGGGCACTATACTTTACTCGAATAAATTGATATTACTTCAGCCAGTGGTAGAACCCTAGGATCCCTAAAGATGAATGTAGGATTAAGACTTTCTTATGAAGGCATGTCCCTGGAAAGTGGTAATGATTCAAAAATTTCTAGTGAGATGGTTAGTAGGTAATTGTACATAGCCTCCATCTTCAGCTTCCTCTTCACATCACTGATTTGAGAAAGTGTGTGACTAAAAGTTTCGGTGTCGCTCAACTAGATAGCATTATCATAGTTGGTTCCCTCTATGGTTCAAATGATGGCTTCTTTTTCCTTCTTGGCTTTGAGGTAACGCTCATTTCTGATTACTAACTTTTGAGCCATTAATCTGAGATGCACCATCCTGACACAAATTTTTTGATAACATTAGATAATGTTGGATGGAAAAATGACGAGCTCATAGGTTCCAAAGTTAAACCTGGTAGCTCTAATACCAAATGTAACGTACTAACCCTTCCATGAAGTAAAAATTTCTTATTTTACACCAAACACATAAATAAACAAATAATAAAGCCATTGCAATAAAAAATTCTTTTCTTTTATTGATAATTTCCAAACAAGATACAAAACATTCTACATCATGAATTCCTTTTCATCTCAAATATACTTCAATGTAAGAAAGCATACAAATACATACATAGCTCATAGAGCTTTTGAACAAATAGTAATAAGACGGTCCAGGATCCTTCCTTTCAAATCTTGGTTCTTCTATCGCTTGCTATGGAGGAGAAGCATCACTCAGGCGCTTTTTCGCAATCCACAGACTCTTAATGCAGTCCCTCGCACATCTATCATTCGATAGATGGCCCTTCCCTTTGACAAAGAGATTGGTAGAGTAACTAATAATGACAACCAACTAAGCATAGTGTTGTGTCCAACATAACTAGAACCTTTTGTAATCCGACAATCTCAAACTAGCATGTAATACTGGATCATGGTGAATTGACAATGTAGTCTCAAGTATCACACAACTAAGTGGAGTCTCATACATTGCACTACTTTGGCCAAAGTGTTCTCATTCAATACTTTGAATGAAGTCATCTATCACATACACTACTCAGGGCTTATTTGACTTAAGGCTATCTTACACTATGCATAGGTATTGTCCTTCAATGGATAATCCGTCATCCCATACTGACCTACAACATACTAACCTACTTGTAATGAATCTACCTAGCAAGTAAGTACACAAGCTCCCTCCCATACTAGATTACTATTCTAGGAGTAACACAAGCTTTCCTAGTTAATTTAATAACTTAGTTGGATGTACCTCAAGTGACTCTTGCATTCAATCAAGGCTAGTATACTCTTAACTAAGAAACACATTATTCTCCTATTATGGAGTTCTTACAAGCATAACATAAAAATAGTCTAACAACTTTAATTCCCTTTTTCAAAAGAAATGTTAAATACTTCTAAAGACATTCCATGCAGCATAGAAATACATTAATTCCAAGTAAATAATAACAAGAAGAAGTTTTCATGCCTGTTATCGCTTATCCCAGATAATGATGAAAGTGCAGCCTTCTCCAAATAGCAGTTAAGCTTAATTCAACTTCCCAACACAAGTCCCTCTCCTCTCTTATTGATAGCACACTTCCCTCAAATAATAAGACAATTATTCCTCACAAAACTCACTCTTTTCTCACTCATAATTCAAATGATAATGACTAGTAATAATTCAGATATGATAAGCAACAAATGACATATAGTTGTTGGTATAATACGTCCCACTCAAATGAAATGATATAATGGAGATATTGGTTTTCCAAAGAAAATGAGAGTGATAATGATTGGATGTAAATAAAGAACACAAGAATGAATAAGAGAGAATACGAATCATGATGTGTTTCAATTAAGTTGGTGTGACTATTTATAGAGTAGCTAGCCTCCATAAATCATATAGTTTTGGCATGTAGAATGACACCACTTCCTTGCATCATGATTCAACTTAAAGGTGGCGACAGATCAAGCTCATACTTAGCATAAAGCATAACAAATCGACTTCCATATTGACAACATTCAAAAGACCATTTCAAACTTCACATGGAGAATTTGTATTTTTCTCCCAAATCGACATCTACAAGAAAGTGAAACAAAGGTGGCATCAAAATTAGCGAGTTGGTACGATTCCTAGGTAAGAAGAATATGTCAATGATGAATTACAACACATAACCTGAATTGACTTGTTTTATGAATTGAGTTGACTATAGCAAATAAATACGTTGGACTTAGTCCATGCTTTCTCCATTTCTCATATCGACCAAGTCAAATCCAACAAAATTTAGGCATATTACTTATGTTTCACTCTTGCGTACTCTTGGTTGGTAATACATGGTTCATCACATAGTGTCGTGTATAATCCAAAGTCGACTTTCATAATAATAATCATTATCGACCTATTTCAACAATGGATTAATAACATCAAAAGAAGTCTTCCTTAAATTGACTTCTTAGTTAAATAAGAATAAGTCGAATTCCAAATGTATAAACAATATGTAAAGTATATATTATTATATATATATATATTGTCTATATATCATATACATATATATATATATATATATATATATTTAAATAGCTTCGTATAAATATATATATGTATATATATATATAATATTTTAATATATATTAACATATAAATATAAATATGTATATATATAAGCCAGTCAACATACATCACATATATATATAAATGTAAGGAAAAATAATTATAATAAACACATTATTTAGGATGTATAGATATATGTATAAATGTATATACCTCTATGTGCACATATATGTAGGTATACCATATCGATGCATCTGTATGAACATGTCCATTTGCTAGTGTTCACTTGTATCGATATGCATATACATATGGATACATGTATATACTATACATATATATATGTCCACATCTGGTTCACTTACATCCATTTACGTTACCATCATATCGATAGGTGTGTACATGTGGTATATCTATACATATACATATACATGTTAGATCCCATTGACACGCATGTGCATACATATAAATATACTTCCACCTACATCCCACTTATCCATATGATCATAATAACACAAGAAAGATCTCAAAACCCCAAAGAGATAAACATCACCCGTAAAAGCATGTAGAAGTAAAGAAGACTCCTAATGCATTCAAACAAGTGAAGGATGAAGTACCTATAACCCACAAACTGACTTAGTTCAATCACTCTAATGTGGTGTGTATGCTCGGTTAGTCTTACTTTTATTGGTTACTGGACCAAGATCTTCTCCCGAGTGATACTTCCCCTCCGCTTGGAGGAATGGAACACATACTTGCATCCACTAACACATGCTCATGAAAGTCAAATGTTCCTAACATATGTAGTATACATAAACATCTCCAAAGTTAGAATAATTACAATTCAATAACCTTTCATTCACATAAATGCAATATTTCACCATGGATAACATCAACTGAAGTAACATCAAATGAGACAATCATCAAATTTGAAAACATTCATATTGATAACAAGGTACAAGCATATTTTATTCATCTTCAGAATCCGCATTACATCCATTTTTACCCTATGCAGAAATAGTAAATAGTAACTATACAATTGGGGTGTAACAATAAACTATATGTAGAGTTTATATTAGATAATCATGCAAACTATTTTTATTTTGATGATTTTAAGGGAGTAGATGAATGTATCAAGACATACCTATGATATTACAACATATACAAGTTCCATTTCCCCCCTCCTATCTTTTTTCCACCTTCTAGTCAACACATAATCATTGTCATAAATGAGGCACATCAAATCCTTTCTTTTATATTTTCTTTGATAGAGAATTTTATTACACAAAATTCTCAGCCAACACAACCATATGAAATAGATGTTCATAATGTATCATTCGTTATTAGGGTACCCTCCTCATGAACACATGTTCATATGCCTCACCATTGTAGTATATGTAAAAATTTATGCTTAGGTTCTCTTGAAGAGATGGTTGAGCCACCTTTGAATACATTATAATATGATGTCCCTCCAATTTCATCTACACAAGTTGACACATTATGGGTTATAGAACATGATAAGCAAGAAAAATATAACTTTGAGGTGAAATTTAAGGTTATTTGAGGGAATTTAAGATGATGTTGCATGTATAATCTTTTTTGACTATTAGCTATAAAGAAATATTGGATCCTATTCACAAGTTTTATTTTCTTAAAGTCATGTAATATTAATCATGAGAATTAATGATTAATGTATTTTTCTAAAGAGAACATGATTGGATTTAAGAGTATTGGATATCTTAAATATTTGAGTTGGTATTATTAATATTCATGATGTTCTGGCACTTTGATGTATTATGCTTGAACTTTTTGACCTCCCTTTTTATATTGTATGTGAATGAAAATCTATTGATTTGGAGTATTCTCCTATAACTATCCTTGATTATCATTGATCAATGAGTTATAATTGTAGACGTGCAATTTTGATCACTCCCATATGATCAAACACGTCCCCTTATTCATCCGGTTGCTCATCCCCTCTGTCAATATTAATTAAGCCAATCGTTTAATTAATACCTTGCATCTTGCACAAAGGTCCTAAAGTATTTAATTTAATATTTTACCCCTCTTCCTCCTCTAAATTAAATAAATATGCCCTTTTATTTAATTTAGTCATATTCTCCTTTTAAATTAAAAATCTTTTTTTAATTCATCCTTTCTCTCTCATGGTCACATCCTCCAACTTTTGCAAGTTGGTCCCTAAACCATTTTAATTATTTCATCTTCTTCTAATTAACCAGGGTTAGCATGTGCACACCCTTAATCATCATTAGGGTCACATCCTCCATAATTTCCCACTTGCTTCTAATAGGTCATTAGTTCATCTAACTGAGTACTTGCACAACCTTAATCAGTTGATTAGCCTAACCTAATCCTCATCCTATTTATGGCACATGTCCTTGAGTCAACCTTATTAAAGGCTTTCTCCTTTTGGACAAGGCATCCCCCTTCCCCATGTGAATTTTTAATTCACATTTTAATCCCCCAAGGCACCTAAAAGGAATTTTTAATTCCTTCACTTCTCCCCACATGTCCTCTACTCATTCTTTATTCTTTCTCTCATCCCCATGAGAATATTTGAGGAATTTTTAATTCCTCACATGTCCTCTCACCCACATGGGACAAGGACCTCATTTATGAGGAGATCTTGTCCAATCCCAAGGTACTTTGTACCCTCTCCATGTCATGTCCTTCTCCTTCCACCTCATGTCCACTTCACCTTTAGGGCTACATCACATGCCACATGTCAAGATGTGAGGGCTTGTGAGTTCTCAACTCACCTTAGCCCTACATCTTGATATTAGGTGGATCAATCTTGACCGTCCATTTTTCCTAGGATTTCCCAAAAATCTTATAAATACCCCCCTCTTTTCTCTCATTTTGAGATCATTTGTGCTAGCCAAACTCTTGCAATTTTGTTTCTCAAACTTCTAACACTTAGCTATTTTCATGTTTTCATCCACTTGCACTCATCCTCACAACATCATTTAGCTTGCATCTACTTGCCATCCAAGGAGCATACACATCCAAGATTGAAGGGCCAACCAAAGGATCGACTCGAAACAAGGTATAACATTCTGTTTGTTGCTTTTGTCTTGTTTTGTTTCCAACTTAGGCTAATCTTGAGGTGTAGGTTGTTTTAGTGTTTATTTGCACTCTTTCACTTGTTGCTTGATTTCTAACACTCACATTCGACCTATCACATTTCTGGTATCACGGGACCCACAAACGGGTCTCTTTCTTTTTATGCTTGCTATTTTTGCATTTTTGTAGGTCCGTTGTAGAAAGTGTGGCTGACTGGCCCTTCATGGCATGACTGGTCTCTGAACTACGGGACTATCTGTGGTGGCGAATCGGTTCCATAGTGCTGAACTATTCCGGAATTCAAGTGGGTGGACTCCGCCCCCGAATTCAAGTAAGTGCACTGTCTCTGAAGTGGGCGGATCGGTCCCGAGTGTATGGGACCGGGTCCTAATTCAGTTGGGCGGACCTCGGCTCCCTCCAGAAGGTAAAAATTTCAAGTTTTTTCGAATTGTCTTTTGGTAAAATAGGAACATAGTTTAATTAAAGGGGTGTCAATAAACCTTGCTTGGCATGTTTGGGAAGGATATTTGACATATCCAATCCCCTTGCGCCATTTGGCGATCCTGGGTGAAGAGAAATCGTAGCTTTCCAAGTCCTTTTGAGTCACCCTTTTCACTTTCTTAGTGGGACCTGCTTGGGGATTTCATCACCCCAAGGGACGATTCCAACCACGCGTACCGGGCGGCAAGGGGAGAGTTTAAAGTCAGACTCCCAATCCAACTTTCACGCTTGTAATTACAAGCACGGATGACGTGGAAGAGTTGGTCCGAGCCTAGTATCTCGCTAAGGTTCCACTCACGCTTGTAACGTTGGTGTTCAAGGTGGTTTGGGCCTCAAATGTGACGTGTGTATATCGAGGACTCCTTAGAAACCATGTGCATCCTAGCGTAGAAGACTTTGTTGACCATACCCGTTTCTACTAAATCTTAGGGTTGTGCTGTTTGAAATGTCTTTCTTGTGCAAAAACCAGTGATTATCAGTTTGGCCAAGTCTTTTATGATTGCTATATTTTGGGTCCTTTGCCTTACCCATCCACCAAAACATCAAGCCTAAACTTATCCTTTGGCAAACCTGTCCTCGTTCTGTGGCAGACCTGTCCTGAAATTCAGTGGCGGACGTGTCCTGAAATTCAGTGGCGGACCTATCCCAGTGCAGTGGCGGACCTGTCCTAAAATTCAGTGGCGGACCTATCCCAGTGAAGTGGCGGACCTATCCCAGTGCGGTGGCAGACCTGTCCCAGTGCAGTGGCGAACCTGTCCCTTTGACCAGCCCATACCATCATTTGGCATTCATTGTCCCCCTGTTTTGAACACCAAAACGATCATTTAGCAACCAAAACAAACATCTGAATGTCCATTCCGAGCCCCCATCCCTTCGTTCTAAAGGTCATATATCCCGAACAGTCTTTTGCTTGTTTCGAGAACCACTCATCTATCTTGAGATACTCCCCCTCCGTCGTAAACACCTTTCATCTCTGATCTTTGTTATTCCATATAAACCCCGTTGAAGTTGTCATCCAAGTTGACCTAGGTATTCATCCATAATCACAATCATCATAGTTGACTTAGGATCGCTATCCGTCTTAGGTCAGTTATCCTTTTCAACCCAATCAATCCGCCTCTATCTCAAGTTGGATTCGGTGTCGTACATCCACCTTTCAATCAATACCTAGTGTTACCAAGGATCCTTCTTAAACTCGGTTGTGGATCTCGGTCTTCATCGTATCTATCATCAATTCAATCCTAATCATCAGATTAATCCAATCCCTACACCATCAAACCTATTCGGATCAAAACCCAAAATCTAGGTTAATCCAACATCTACCAATCAATCCAATCTGATTCCACCAAACCAACCCACGTCGGTCTCATCGATCGTCGTCAACTAATCTCCCATCAAAATCGAATCAATCTTTCATCATCAAGGTTTCTAATATCTTGATCTACTTCATCATCTTGCATGCCCGTTCAAACTCGATCACAAGCAAAGAAAATGGCCAACCAACAAGCCCTAAATGCCCAATCAAACAACCCTCAAAATCCCACCAACACGGTCAACATCTCATCAGATCCTAACTATGGTGCTAATATCCCTCACGACCCCCACAACGGCACCTCATCGCAATCCAATGTGGATGGTCAAAACACATCACCACCTGGGGAGGAAAACATGGCCGATCAACCCGAGCTCACATTCGAGGAGCACTTTAGCAACCCAGTTAATGCACAAATGACAGAGCGCCTCCTCGAAAGACATAGTGACCAAATCTTGGCTCACTTGATTGAAAAAGGTGTCAAGTTACCGTCAGGTGTCGACTTATCCAAGTATGACACCTCCACATCTAATGTACCCCAAGGTGCACATGACATCCCCAGTAGCTCGTATGTCCCCAATGTTCCTTCCATAGGAAGTTGGCATCAACCTGAATTTGGCAACACTGTCTTATATCCCGTTGGCAATCCCACACATCCCACCATCTCGGTCACGGGAGCCCCCCAAACC